>CAUYQV010011671.1:0-56555 GCA_963574575.1 Galagoides demidoff
ATGCCTAAAGGCCTTTGGCTGATATTTTGGCAAAAAGAAAAAAGCTGGGATCATGCCTATGGTTCATCCTATAAGGGTATATGTAAATCTCTCTAAATGTAGAATATTAATGTCTTAACACAATAACTAAGAAAAAGACACGAACGCTGTGTTAACCAGTTTGATGAAAGTATTTCAAATCGTATACAGAAACAATACACTGTACCCCATGATAGTATTAATGTACACTGCTATGATTTAATAAAAAAAAGAAAAGAAAAAGAAAAAACCCAAAAAACTTCTGCTGAGTGTGTTTAAAGACAGTAATAAAAACAAACAAACAAATAAAACCCCAACCAGAGCTGTTTTCTGGTTGTTCCCTATGTGTTCAACTTGTGCAATGGAATTTTAACATCTTTAGAAGGAAGAGTAAGATACTATTAGTAAGAGTGAGTGGAGCAGGGGAGTGGGGAGCTTGAGTCTAAGAAAAAAAGGAAACATACTTGTCTTTTTTGAATTTTGTACTATATATAGGTATTACCTACTCAAAAACCTTTTTAAAGGATTTAGACTAAGAGATGGACAAAGTGGAGCCTTGTCAGAGAGAAAGCCTGGAAGGCTCTGATCCTCATGTAAGGACGAGTGGTTGAGAAATTGAAAAATGTTAACCTAGACTGGGGGTGGGGGAGTGGGGTAGCAGGTCGTAGCTGGAGAGTATTGAAAGGTTCATCTTCATCTACGTGTCTTAAGAGAAGAAGACTAGGCACAAGGAGAAGAAACCAAAGGTACAGAGTCACTTTCCTTTCCTTTTTAGGGATGGGCTTCCATCATAGAGATGTTATTGAATACAGATTCTAAAAAGTTTGCTGGGGCAGCGCCTGTGGTTCAGTCAGTAGGGTGCCAGCCCCGTATACCGAGGATTCAAACCTGGCCCGGCCAAACTGCAACAATAACAAACAAACAAAAAAAATAGCCGGGCATTGTGGTAGATGCCTGTAGTCCCAACTACTCAGGAGACTGAGGCAACAGAATCGCCTACGCCCAAGAGCTGGAGGTTGCTGTAAGCTGTGATGCCACAGCACTCTACTGAGGGCGACAAAATGAGACTCTATCTCTAAAAAAAAAAAAAAGTTAGCTGCTTTGAGTGGAAAATGCCCTGAATGACTAAAGTCACTTTCAACTTGTGATTTAATGACAACGAGGTTTAAATTTGGTAGACACGTGAGGCTCAGGTCTTTTCAACATTAACATCTGCCAACTCCATCTTCCTAATTCTCCCTGTTGGTTCCAGTCACAACTCAGCTTCAGTACTTGTGGCAAGGAGGCTGGGGGAGTTAAGGGAACAGCAGGAAGATTCTGACATGGAAACGCCAGTCAGTTAGCTGTGTTCCCCCAGAAGGGAGGAAGCGTGCAGGGATGCCATGTGCTACGTACACCAAGGTGTAAGAGTTCATGTCTGCCGAGAACTGTGAAGAATCTCACGTCTGCCGAGATTTCACCCTGTTTGCAAGCTAACAACTGAGCCTGATACAGCTGCATAGATGCTGGCAGAAGACACCCAGCTCCTAGGTCAGAGAAAAAGGACTTTATTCCTCCTGGCCACACTGGTTCCTCTTGTCCCCAAAGTCCCGTGGGGGCAATGTGGAGGCAGGCCAGGATGGGTGTGTGCAGTGGTGAGTCTGTGTCATGTTTGAAACCTCAAGCTGAAACCTCCAAACTATGAGGGGGCCCTCGCAAACCTGCCCAATCTTTGCCACAGAGAGAGATTTTTTTTTTTTTTATCCTAATCAAAAAAGCAATTCCGCCCTCTGCCCTGGGGAAACCTCTGTCCTCCCTGTCTCTCTGCTACACAAACATGCTGGAGAAGATAGTCTGGAACAGAAGTTATCAATAAGATATGTAGAAGCCCCACGGAGAATCGGCCCCAACAGCATCTCCCTACAGGGGTGAAGTTCTGATGCACAACTGCCAACTGGCTACCCGAGTGTAAGGTCTACTTAATATTTCTCTGGAGCAAGAGGGCAAACAAAGGCCTTGGGTTTGGACAGACCTGGATTGGAATCTCAGTGCTATCATTTAACAGGTAAGTAAGCTGTTGGCTTCATGTCTCCAAGCCACAGTTTTCTAATTTAGACATTGGAGCCCCAGTGACATCTCGTACTGTTGTTATGAGAATTAAAATACATGGTATGTATAATTATCTGAATTGATATCAGTTCCCCACCTAATATTCTTTGATTTTATTTTAAAAAATAGCATTCTGGATCACCAAATTGTAACAGACTTATAAACACATACAAAGTCAGCTGTCTCTCCCCATGACTTGGTTCTGTAAATAGGAGGAAAAGACAGGAAAGCATAAATCATTGAGCTTCCCTAGTACAAAAGTAATCGTTTGAGCATCTCAGTAACTCTTGAGCCAAACATGTTGGATTCCTTAAGATGTTAGTAACTCTCCAGACGGGAGAACAAGTCATCTGTGCTTTCTCTTCTCTTGGCTCAAGTTGCAGCTGACCACCTCTCTCCCTGCTTGCCTCCCTGTCCTCCAGTGTTCACGTCAAGTCGACTGAATTAGCATGAATTTAGTTTCTGTGCCCTCAATTCTACACAATAAACACCCCAGCCTATAATATCATAGATTTCCCTATGGAACTCCAACTCGGCATCTCTCTAATTAAACCTGTTTGGGCTGTGATTTCTTTTTTTCTGGCAGCTCTAAGCTTGATTAAAAAAAAAAAATAGGTAAAAACTGGAAAGTGTCATCTTGTTAGTCAAGCAAAAGCCGATGACTTAATCAGAGGAGACCAAATAATTTGCCTCCATTGCTTTTTAAGATTCTTTTGCTTTGTTAGTTCCCAGACCAGAAATAAGAGCAGAGACTTGGGTATATCGTTTGTGTTTTTTCATCCCAAGTGACCAGGGACTTAGCATGTTATTATGGAGAGTCATTAGAAAGAGGGAATTGGGTTTTGCTGTGCACAAGGAACTTAGAGGCAGCAGCTAACAATGGAAGCATCCCAATAAATTAAAATAGAAAAAAAAAAAAAAAAAGCCCTGTCATCTGGACTGGTTCTCATGTGTGAAAATCACCTAGAAGTCTTATTAAAACTGATTGTCAAAGCTTGTTCATCCTTGGAATCTCTGATTCAGTAGGTCCAAGAGAGAGCCTAAAAGTCTGCATTTCTAATAATTTGCCAAGGGATATTCATACAGCTGGTTCAGGGACCATACTTTGAGAACTGGTACCATAAAGCAGTGGTTCTCAGCCCTAGCTGCATATTACAACCACCTAGTAATACCAGAAAGTATTGCCTGGTTCCTACCCTTGGCGATTCTGACTTAATTGGACTAGGGATGAACCTGGGCCTCCGGATTTTTAAAAGCTTCCCGAGAGATTTAATATGATACCTGCTCTGAGAACCAGGGCACATCTAGAAGTTTCCCAGGTGTGTGTGCTTTTCTCTTATTCCCAGAGTGGCAGCTCAGAAGATGGATGGATATAAACAAGTCATCATTAGAGGCCTTGTTGGATGTAAACAAGTCCTTCTAACGCCAACTGGAAGGTAAAGAAAGAAGATCTGATCCACGTGGTATTTCCTGCTGCTTAGGACTGATGACAACTCCAGCTCACAGTGACCCAGTTTGGAGTGCTGGGCTCCTGAGCAAAACATCTCCCCTAGAGTCTTCTTTAATTATAAAATAATCAACTCAGTAGTCCCTCCTCACTTCCACAGAGGGGCCTATTGTGTGGATTTCAGCCTAGTGAGGGGAGAAAATAGCAAGCTGCCCCCTGGGTGTCATGACTCTTTGGGGCCCTTGAAGGGAAGGGAACCGTACCATCTGGCCAGGGCTCATCCACAAAGGGCCTCTGTAATAATAACGAGTTGTTATGAAAATAGAATTCTCTACAAAAGCATAATATTTTCCTCAAGTCTTAAGTTACCTGTCTTCAGCACGTGGGTTAAAGTTCAGAGAGTTTATCCCAGTGGATAAAGTGGGTGCCCAGCCCTTACTGTAGATTAGAATCACCAGGGACACCTATGAAGATAGCTTGTCTTACTCAGGGCGACCATCTGGGTCTGGGCTTCTGGCATGTTCCACATTGTAGTACTGGAGTACTGCATCCTGGGAATGCCTTAATTCTAAACAAATAAGGACACTTGGCCGGCCACCTTGCCTCATCTCAGACCAATTAAATCAGAACCTCCAGGGGTGGGTCTTGGACATCAGAATATTCCAAAGCACTTCCCTGGCTGCTTTCAAGTAGAGGAGACTTCGACTTCCTCCAGGTACATGTGATTTCAGGGTGCCTTTTTTAGGATCATTTATACAATCGAGACATTTCAGGTGTTCACAAAGCTGTGTTTTTAGCAACCACATCATGTGTGGTCACCTCCCAAGTGAGCAGCAGAGAATGTGGCCAGTCACTTCAGTCCTGTTAGGCACAATGCAGACAGTCTCTCATAAAGAAAAGACCCTTTCTACCTCCACGCAGATTTTAAAAGTGGTAAAAAATGCAAACTGAAAGAAAGTAAGCTACAGAGACAGTCAAGTGGTCAAGAGGAAATATGTCACCCACAAGATTGTGGGTGATGTTTTCTCACGAATGTTTCAGAAACGTTCTTTTGCAAGCCAAAAATTGGATTCCCATGGGAGCAAACCAGGAGTCCTCAGCCAGAGCAACTTTTCCTCAATGTAAGAAATGTCTTAATGCTGGTAGAAATCAAATATTTGCCTAATTGGCTTATGTACTGCCTAAATAATGCATTGCATTCTGTTGGACACAGGCTGGACATACCTCAAATGAGCTCCCCCCAGGAAATCTAAGCCAGCAAGAATATAGGGCATCTGACGTGTGGGCAGTGAGCACGTACATAGCAAGCAGAGGCCAGAAAAGCAGGCTCTGCCCCCAGGAGTTTAATACAGGAATGTCCAAAGAACAGCTGATCAACTGGTAGGGCTAGAAGCCAAGCAAACGAAAGCTTCTGGTGGTGAAACAAGCATTTCTATGGAAGAAAGTGAGGAGTGAATTTTAATTAGTGGCTATCTAATCCCCCCAAAGATTAATCAAAAACAACAGTTACACCTGCCTCCTATGACGTACTTCAGTATTCCAGTTTGGGATGCTGAGACTTGGAGTGACAACATGGACCAGTGAAAATGGCAATGAACTTGGACCTTGAAGATGGAGGGGTTGTTTCCTTAGAAGCCTTCATTGTTTCATCTAGAGCAAAGAGGTTCCAACTTGGCTCACCAATCCCATGTTTCTCAAGTTGGGTCCAAGTGTGGCAGAAAGGAACACCATGGCCCATCAGCCGTGGAACACAGACGCTGGAGCCAGAACACCTGGGTTAACAGCCACCACACCACTTATTAGACGTGTGACTCAGGCACATCACTTAATCTCTTTGTGCCTCAGTTTTCTCATCTGAAAACAGGGATAATAATTCTACCCACATCCTGGTCGTGTTGTGAGGATTATCTGGGAGAATGCCTAGAAACTTACAACAAGCCTGGCACATGGGTGTGCCCCACTAGTGCTACGTTATTATGAAGTACAACGATTTGGCTAATTCAGAATAAAACAGAAAAGGAGCCAGATCATGGGAAGTCATGAAAGGTATGGAAAGAATGATGGAGAAGACTGACATTGGTTATAAGGAATCAAGTTTTTCTAGCAGGAAGGATCCGAAAATGTGCCTCCCCCAGAATCCCCATCTTAGTCCATTTTATGTTGCTATAAAGAAATACCTGAGGCTGGGTAATTTATAACAAAGATTTATCTGCCTCATAGTTCTGCAAGCTGTACAAGAAGAATGGCACCAGCATCTGCTTCTCTTGATGGAAGGCAAGGGGGAGCAGGAGCCAACCTGCACAGGAAAGGCCGCAAGGGTGGAAGGAACCAGGCTCTTTTTAGCAACAAACTCTTGAGGGAAGTAAGTGAGGTTGACAACTCACTACTGTGGGAACAGCTCCATTCATGGGGAACTCACCCCTATGACCCGAACACCTGCCATTAGGCCCCACCTCCAACAACGAGGATAAAATTTCAATATGAGGTTCAGAGGGAACAAACATTCAAACTATAGCATCATAGCATCCCAGCTAGCACATAGGTATGTGCGAAGCAAATTCATGATCGCTTCTGTTCTCTTGGCTATGCTGTTTCCACTGATCATCCCACTTGTAGTATACTCAGAATGATGCCTGGAACATAGAAGAGTGTCAGTAAAAGCCAGCTGCTATGGTTGTGGTGGTAGTTGCTTTTGATCTTAATATTATCCTTAGTCTGGATAAGCAACAACACCCAATAATAAAAATCAGATTAGATGATATGTGTGGAAATGCTTTGCAAACTGGAAAGTATTTTACAAAGCTAAGGTGTTATTATCCCCCTGCCTCAGTGCAAGTGATTAATTAGACAAATGTCTGCAAAGCACAAAGCACAGGCTCTACTTTGTGCAGAAGGAACTGAAGCCATCAGTGTTACCTTATCTGAACTTTGATTCTAACAGCCGCTCTTGCAGTCTAGTGAGAATGAATGACTGGCAGCAGCTTTCCTCAAGGCTGAGAGATTTTAACCTGCAGCAGGGTGTGTGACATCCCCTGGTCCCAACAATTAACCATTGTTATGCTCACTGAATCAGGCAGTTGACTTGGCCCGCTTCTTACCAGGCTGTTTAAATATTTAGAAAAGGGAACAATGAAACCTGAGAAATGTGAGGACCTGCGTGTTTTTTAATAACGTGATATAAACAAGAGTCTGGGCAGGAAAGTTCTAGGAGAGAGAGCTCTCAGGGCCCCGGTATATGCATGCCCTTCCCCCAGGGATGAGACAACTTCAGGCTCAGCTTTGCACAAGCAGCCACTTGACACTGTGCCAGACGCTATGTCGGCAGCTCCTTAACCGAGTAATGAGACTTGGTTTATTGGGAACCTTTAATTACCAGTCTAATGTACAAATACATTTCTCTCTAGAGATGTTCACACAAGCACAGGCTTTGTTCAGAAGGAAAAGCAAGCTGCTTCCTCTTCCTGGCTGAAAAGGCATGGATTCAGGGTGACATTTACCTAGGATCAGTGAAACCTACCCTGCTCCAGCTCTGACACACTCGTATCCCTGCTCCCCCCACCCAAGGACCCAATTAGCTGTGTTTGATGATGTCTGCAGGGTGACTGTCCCCTCGTTTCATTCAGCCTAGGTGCTGTAAATAACAATTATATTTAGAACACTGGACTGGGTACTCAGAAGATGTACAAAGCAGAAGTGTGGATTCATCACTTTCTAGGAGCAATCTTCACTATCCCTGACAGCATCTAATAGCTCCTCATTTCCCCAACAGACTGTCTCTCTCCTAACATCCCCATTGCTGCTGAAAGCGCCCCCTCTGGCCAGTTGGTCAAATCTGAAACTGAGCGTGATGTCCCGGCCTCGTTCTCCTCTGATCCAAACCCAAGACATGCCAGTTCTATGCCCTACATATCTTTGGATTCCATCACTTCTCCCTCCCATGCCTCCATCACCTCTCGCCTAAACTCCTATGCCATCTCCCTAACCAGCCTCCTGCATCCAGCTTGGTCCTTTTCTAATGCATTCTCCCTAGCATAGCCCAGAACGAATCTGAACAAAATATAGATATGAACATGATTCTTCTTTGCCTAAGAACCTCGATGGCTCATTGAACCTGTAATCACCAGGAAGGAGAGTGCTAGGTCTTGCTTACAGCCATAGGCAGTCCCAGGGCCTAACATAAGTGCGAGAAACAGAGTAAATGTTATTGTTATTACTGTGTGGAAAGGCTTTGCCCCTTTCTAGCCAAATCGGCTGACCCTTACCTCGTAATCAGCCAGGTTTCTTTCTGCCTAGCTGTCAGCAATAACTTAACAAGAGGAGCACAGTATTCACAGTATTCGTATGAGTAGTCAGACTGTATTTTGAGGGGGGGGGAGTTAATTCCCCAAGATAAAGTTACCTCTTATAGATGCATGTGTTGTGCTAAAAAAAGATTGCAGAAGGTGGAGGATTCAACTTTTCTTCTTGCCCTTCTTTCTTACTCTCTAAACTCAGCCTTTCTTTCCCCCCCCTTCTTACTTTTTCCACCCCCCACCCTTGGCCGTTTTTTTTTTTTTTTTTTCTCCCCCACCCACATTCCTTCTCATTTAATATCCATTTCCTCACAGGCAGGAAACCTGCAGGGCCCTGCTCTTGGCTCTGCTCCCCTGGGGATCCTGGATTTCCATGCCAAAACGTGCAATGCAGGAGTGAGGATCAATTTAGGCCTTCTCTGTGAGGTGCTCTCCTTTTTCTCAGAAGGTGTTTTTGTCTGAAACTCCCCCCACCCCCATCCTAAGCTCTCACTTCAAGCCAGGATCCCTCCAGCCCAGTGCAGCTCTGGACTAATGTGACAGTTTCTCTCTGACAGTGGTTTTTGGAAAGCCTTTTAATAATCTCAAAGCATGTTCTTGGAATCTGATTCAAAATGCCCCTGGAGGAATAAACAGGCTGTGAACAGGCTTCAGAAGAAAACAGCAACTTTATTCAAGGCATTTTTACTTTTATTTACCATCAAAATAGTTCTGCATCAGCATCACCATGGCAGCAGTGGACATGCAGGAGGTGGGGTGTCCTCAGGGAGTTCATCAGCCTCCTGTGTGGAATCACCGCCTGTCCCTCCCTAATGTCAGCTTGTGGGCTTTGGCTTGGATGTTGGACCAGGAGGAGATGAGCACGGGCACAGGAGCTAAAGGAAGGCAAAAGACACTGTTTTTCTGCCTATTACCTATCTGCATGGGGGATGCTCCTCATGGTTAACAGGGATGCTGCCTGGAGCATCCCTTAATGACCTCCTGTAGCAGTGAACCTTGTGCCATGAGCAGAGCTGTCGTGTAGTTTTTGAGTATGCATCCTTTTAAGCGTATCTCTTCTTTCGTTATCTTTTTTCTGAGACACACCTATTAACTGGCTGAGGAAGTTTATTCATGCATTTACTCTTAATTTCTTTCATTCATTTAACAAACACTGAGTTCTTACTATGTTTAGGAATCCAGTGATACATAGCACACCATCCTAGCCTTAAGGGCAAGACACAGACCCCAAATCAGGCGATTACAATACAGTATGAAAAGGGGTCCCATAGGTCTGATTATGGGATGCAGGACAAGGGCACATGAGCAGGACACGTGTTTATTTGTTTATTGTGTCTCTCCTGTCATGAAAATATAAGCCAAGTATCTCCAGGTCCTAGAACAGTGCCTGGTACACAGCAGGAGCTCAGTAAATGTGAGCTGAGTTAATGACTCAGTGACCATCCCCTCCTTCCCTACATGTCTGACATGCTAGAAATGAAGGGACATGTCTCTTGCCTGACGCTGGATTAAGTTTAATCACTGTAACTCTAATTTAATAACTCGCACGGTATATGACACTGACAAAGCCCCTTTGCTGTGCTGCCAAGTCCCTAGGCTGGGCCATGTCCCTTAATGGCAGGAATGATGGCTTCCTCCTGCAAACCCTGTGCCTCCAGGCCCCCCACCTGCCTGAGCCTTGAGTCCTTACTGGTCATCTCAGCAGAGGGTCAGACCAGACATTTAATGCTGCTGAGTTTTACCCAAGCTCATCTAGAGAAAGAGAGCTTACACTGCATCTGCTGGCCACTCCTTTTTCTTCCTTTCTTTAGACTATTTTTCTAGAGAATAAGCTTGAGCTGTCACAGGTGCTTTACATGGATAAGTTCATTTGATCCTCACATCTATTGGGGAGGGGGCTCCGATTTGTCCCTATTTTACAGATAGGAAAACTGAGTAAGAGAGAAAAAACTAATTTGCCCATAGTGACCCAGCACTTAGAGCTGAGCCCAGGCAGTCTGGTGCCACAGCCTCTCTGCTGATTCCCATGCCTGCCTTTTCCTTCAGGCAAATCCTGACGGGCCATTTCCTGGCTGCAGTGAGAATTTTCTCACCAGCAGGCCACATACCCATTTCCTACACATTCTCCTGGGGGACTAACATAAATAATACCCCTTATTTATTCTTCAGTACCCCGGTACAGAACTGTCTTGGTCTATTTGGGCTGCTATAAGTTTATGGGTCATAAACTGGGTAGCTTATAAACAATAGAAATTTATTTCTTATAGTCCTGGAGGCCGGGAACTTCAAGATCAAGACAGATTCAGTATCTGGTGAGGACCTGGTTTACAGATGGCTGTCTCCTCACTCCATCCTCACATGGTGGGGGGGATGAGGGGTCTCTCTGGGGCCTTGTTTAGAAGGGCACTAATCCATTCATGAAGGCTCTGCACCATGATCTAATCACCTCTTAATGGCCCCACCTCCAATACCATCACCTTGGATGTTAGGAGTCAAGATATGAATTTGGGGAAAACACAAACATTCAGATATTTAATTAGTACTTAATTATCAAAGATGAATTAAGACAAAGAATCAGAGAGATAGAGGTCAAAATTTCACCTTCATTCTGATGAATTCCAGGTTGGAGGATGTGGCTATGGTGTAAGTGACCAAATAAACCTGCAAAATCTTTCAGTCATCCTACTCCCTGACCCTGTTCCACAGTCTACAACACTTTGGACACTCCATGTAAAAGAAAATTCTGGTCTGCAGAGCTCCCACCTTCACCCAGGATCACGGTTTCACCATAGACAGAGATAGAAGGAAAAGGCCCACACTCCAGGTTTCCAGCTTTGAATACCACTACTCAATTGTGTTCATTTCTTGGAGCTGCTGTCACAAAACTGGGTGGCTGAAAATAGCAGAAGATATCCCCTCAGAGTTCTGGAGGCCAGAAATCCAGAGTCAAGGTGCCAGCAGAACCACACCCCTTGTTCAGCTCTGTCACTGTCAGCATTCCCTGGCTTGTGGCCACATCACCCAGACTCTGCCCTGTGGCCACATTGCCTTGTGTGTCTGTCTCAAATCTCCCTCTTTTTCTCTTTTATAAGGACACTTGTGATGGTATTTAATTCCCACTTGGATAATCCAGGTACCTTCCTATTACTGACTGAATTATGTCCTCCTGAAATTGATATATTGAACCCCTGACCACTCTGCCCCCCACCATGCAATTGTAGTTGGAGATAGGGATTTAAAGAGATAATGAAGTTTAAATGAGGTTATAAGGGTGAGGCCCTAATCCGATGGGACTAATGTCCTAATAGGAAAAAGAAGACATACCAGGGTAACCTCATACAAGGAAAGGCCATGTGCAGACACAGCAAGAATATGACTAGCTGCAGGCCAAAGAGAGAGGTCTCGAGAGAAACCAACCTTGCCAGCACCTTGATCTTGGACTCCTTGGACTCACAGAACTGTGAGGAAATAAGTTCCTGTTGTTTAAGCCACCCAGGCTGTGGTACTTTGTTATAGAAGTCCTAGCAGACACATAATACCTCCTTATCTCAGGATCCTTAAATCAATCACATCTGGAAAGACCCCATTTTCCAAATAAAGTGACTTTTACAAGGCCCAAGAATTATGATGTGGTATCTTTAGGTTGCTAGATTCAACCCAGACTAGAAACCATGGACACAGTCAGTTAACTCATTTCCCCTGCAGGGACAGAATGGCTACGGAGCAGAGTAGGAGACCAGGGCTGCAGTTCCTTGTTGGCCTGGTAGCAGTCCCTGGAAACATGAGCAGTGGGCAATGACTGTGTCCCCTAGAGCCTCCTGCAAACCACTAGTGCACTGACAGTTTTCCGCCTGTTCATTTTCAATTTGGAGAACTCCTAACTTGAGGCCTGACCACAGCAAGGTTAGTAAACAATAATTCCCATCTTCTCCCTCGGTAAGCCTGTTCCCAAAAATCTGCTGGGAAGCAGATCTACTTTCCCCACTGCTCTTCACCTTACAGGCCCTGGCCACCAAATAACAAAAACAGAGGTGGGAAGACCCAAAATTTCAAGGTGGGTCCCAGGCTAGGCTTTACTGCCAACAGAATCAACAATTGCTGAGTCAGAAAAGAAATGGGTTTTATTGGGGGAGGAAGAGGTTGAGGGTCATTTGTTTGTTTTCGTTTTCTTTCATGGACAATAAGTAAAACAGACATGGCCCCAGCCTGCAGCAGCCAGAAGTCAGATACAGACAGTATTGATCTACAAGGCACTGTAAGAACAGAGTAATAGCATCATGCATTAACATGAAGAGGCTTGTGAAGCCTGTGCTTACAATACCCAAAGCACAGATTAAGTAGAAACTGGTTTGAAGTGAGTTTCTGGGAGGCTTATCCATTGCACAGGGAATGAGTTCATCCTGGCATATGGGCTGAAATCGCGAGTGGAATCAATGATTTCTGCCCCAGCACCTCAGTACTCCTTCTCCCATACCACCTTCCAAAGTAGCCCAGACAGTTCTGGGAGAAATTAAGAAACCATAATTTTGAGCATCTGCTGTGAGCAAAGCATGATGCAAGCTAGAGAACACTCAGCAATACTGACTTAGCAATCAAAGGGAGGTGTTGGCCCCCTGAATCGTTGTCATCTGGGCCAGTGGCCACCTTACTTGCCAGGCAGCCAGCACCAGACACAACAAACCCAGGCATCCAGGTTATATGTAAAGCTCAGTGCTTTGCCTGTTTTATTTCTGCCCCTGAATTAAGTAACATTTTCTCTGCCTTAAAGATGTAGCTGGGAGATTCAGAGGGATCATTACTAACAACATTTGTTTAGCTATTATTATATGGTGAGCAATTTAAGTACATCACGTCAGGTCACTGGATGGTAATGCAGTGGTGAAGGGGACAGATTCAGGGAGCCAGAGTACCTTGTTAAAACCTCTGCTGTACCCCTTGACAGTGGGTGTCTGTGGGAAAGTGACCTCCCATCAACTTGGTTGCATTGTAGGAAAATGGGACGATAAACCACCTAGCTTATAAGATTGTTTACAGGACTAAAGGAATGAATACAGATAAAGCACTTACAACAGTGGCTATCAGAGAGCGGGCCCCGGATGGAGGCTAGTTACCTCACAGAGTAAGTACTTTATCAAAAAGGCAGCTGAGGCTTTGGGAAGCTTATTAGTCACAGATAATAGGAGGAGGGAGCTAGGAGACCCATGGCTGCCTCTCTCACTGCTAACAAGTGGGAGAGCCAAGACCCATCAGGTTCCACTATGTCATACAGAAACGCCCTGACAAGTGTCCCACGGGTTGTCAATGCCAGTACCAGCATTAGAACCCAGGCTACTTCTAAGTTTCATTCTTCAAATCCCCCATCTCAAATGCTACTACTTATCTTGGCCCACTTGGGTTCCCATTTGCAGCTGGCATCTTCCACCAGATGAGACCTTCCTAGCATGGTGAGACCTTGAGACCCTGTTTCTAACCATGTGAATAACCAGCACTCTTGGGACCAAGGCTGGCACCACACAGTCCTTGAAGACCTGGTCTAACTTTCTGCAGCTCAACTTTGATGTTTAATTACCAACTGTTTTGAGAATTATTGTATGCAAAACACGGTACTAAATATTTGTTAATATACAGAGAAATAAGACAATTACTTGCTCTCAAAAAATGCGGGAGGCAGATACAAAAAAAACACGAAAATGTGAACAAGGTTAGGATGAGGAAGGGGCTGGGCCAACCCTGCCATGGACTCCGAGAGGGGCCATGGGAGGATCAGGGGGTATTACAAAGCCTCCCAGGCATGAGGAGGAGGAAACGGGGTGCTTCCAATTCCATTCCTGTCCACTGAAGAACTAGAGCATTCTGGAACCAATGGGACCTTCCTGTAAGGCTTCTAAATGGCTTCAAGGACACTGGGGTCACAGAACAACCCTGTTTGGCAGATGGCAGGAACTGCCTGAGGGAAGGAGAAAGGCTGTCCCTGATGCCAAGCCAGAGACAGAAAGCATTTTCTCAGAGTTAGAGAAAGGGAGGCAGGCCCTGATCTGTTTGGAAGCGGTGGGTGGACCCAGTATTCTAGTACTTCCTAATCATTTGTGGGTCAAAAACTCTTTTGAGCTGTGGACCAATGCCACAGAATAAAGAATGTGGGCCCAGGCAACACATTGCTTCCGTGGTTTCTCAGGTGCTTCGGAAGCTATCCCAGTGGGTCCATAAGCCTTAGGCTTAAAATCCCACTTGTGAGGGTTTTTAAAATGTGGCTGTAAATAGAGGATTCTTAGGGCAGCAAAACTACTCTGTATGTTATTGTAATGGCGGACAAAGTCATTATACAATCCCGTAGAATATGCAACATCAAGAGTGAACCCTTATGTCAACTATGGACTTTGGGTGGTGATGGGTCAACATAGGCACATCAGCTGTAACAAATACACCATCTGAGGAGGCTGCTAACAACAGAGGAGGCCATGCACATGTTGGGAGCAGGAAGTTTATGGGAAATGTCTGCACTTTTCTCTCAATTTTGCTTTAAATCTAAATCTACTACAATAATTGAAGTCTGTTTTTAAAAAGTAGCTACAAATTCTTTGACACTCCTCCCATACAGAGATGAGGTCTCTGCCCCTTGTCTTGAATGTGGGCAAACTTGTGACTACTTCTACCAATAAAACGTGGTTTCCGAGGCTAGTCTGTAAAAGGCCACACAGCCTTTTATACAGAGAGA
Source organism: Galagoides demidoff (assembly GCA_963574575.1). NCBI lineage: Eukaryota > Metazoa > Chordata > Mammalia > Primates > Galagidae > Galagoides > Galagoides demidoff. Next base: position 14,561 of record CAUYQV010011671.1, read on the forward strand.
GAGAATGCCACAGTTCACTTAGAATGCCTGCATTGGGGACGCTTCCTCCCATAACCCAGCTCCATGCCATCTGGGAGGTCATGCATAGGAACTCTATAGACAGTCTCAGTGAGCCCAGTGGCTATGGGTTGAACTGTGTCCCTTATCCCAGTCCCCAGTGCCTATGAACGTCCCCTTATTTAGAGACAGGGTCTTTGTAGATGATCAAGTGAAGATAAGGTCATAAGGGTGGGTCTTAGTTCAATATAACTGCTGTCCTTCAGAAAGGGGCAATTTGGACACAGAGACAGAGACACACACACACCAAGAAAATGCCACGTGAAAATTAAGGCAGAGATCAGGGTAACATATTTACAGGCCAAGAAATGGCAAAGATTGCCAGCCAGCTACTGGAAGACAGCGGAAAGACATGGGACAGACAGTTCCTCCTCAGCCTCAATGGAAACCAACCTTGCCAAACAAAACCTTGATCTAGACTTCCAGCTCCCAGCACTGTCAGACAATAAATTTCTGTTATTTTAAACCAGTGGTATTGTATCGTGAAAGCCTTAAGAAACTAACTCATCATCCTTAGAATTCTCCCTGCCCAGGTGCCAGAGGAAGTGAAGAAGCCATCTCAGAAGTGCGTTCCCCTCCACCCAGACACCGCTTGTAGCCATTCAGGTCTTCCTAGCTGAGGCCACAGAAGAAGGGTAGAGGTGAGCCATTGCTACTGGGCTCTGATTAAAGTTCTGACCCACAGAATCTGTGACCTTAATAAAATGGTAGTTTTAGCACTCAGTGTAGGGTTGTTTGTTATACGGCAGTGGTGAACTGGAATACCACTTAAAACTCCAACCTCTGGGCTCAGCGCCTGTGGCTCAATTGGCTAAGGCACCAGCCACATATACCTAAGGTGGTGAGTTCGAATCCCCAGCCCTGGCCTGCCAAACAACAATGATGGCTGCAACCAAAAAATGGCCGGGCATTGTGGTGGGCACCTGTGGTCCCAGCTACTTGGGAGGCAGAGGCAGGAGACTTGCTTGAGCCCAGGAGTTGGAGGCTGCTATGAGCTGTGATGCCATGGCACTCTACCCAGGGGGATAGCTTGAGGCTCCGTCTCAAAAAAAAAAAAAAAAAAGAATCCATTTTTAGGCTTGGCGCCTGTAGCTCAGCAGCTAGGGTGCCAGCCACATACACCAGAGCTGGTGGGCTTGAACCCAGCCCAGGCCCGCCAAACAACAATGACAACTACAACCACAACAACAAAAAAAAACCAGCCAGGCATTGTGGTGTGCGCCTTTATTCCCCCCTAATTTGTACGCTTCCACAAAATAATAAATAAACCCCACCCCGCAAACGTACCCTAAAATGGGAAAAAATTTAAAAATCTTTCAAAAAAAAAAAAAAAAAAAAAAGAAATTGCAACATCTACTCAATTAAGTTATTAAAATATCCTGAATTACCCCTATGGGCCAGCAATGTTTTGGGATCTCCTTTGCCTCAACAATGCACCACTCTGGTGAGGAAAGCAGACAAAATCAAATACATGTTAATATAACACCTGATGCTCTGTAGAAAAACCAAGCACAAAAAAAGGAGTGCAGCAATGGAGATGGGATGGGGGTGTCATTTCAGACAGAACGCTTAGGACCAAAAAAGGAATTGTGTGACAACACGGGGGGATAGGCCAAGATGGAAACAAGGACCAAATCCTGAGTCAAGGAGAAACCTGGAGGGTTTAAAGACCAAAAGGGAAAAAAGACCACTGAGTCCAAAGCAGAGAAGGTGAGAGCAGCCAGAGCTGAGGGGGGAGGGGCTGGCATGGCCACTTGCCTGTCTACAGGGCACAAGCAGAGAGCTTCCTGCATGCTCAGCCAGGCACCCGGCCCAGAGCAGCACTAGGAGCCCCTTAGCTGGGAGCTGGCCCTGTCTCCCAGCACCCCCAGTCTCACAAAGGCACATTCCCGTCTTACAGGTTTCTAACATTTACTGCAATAAATATGTTAGAAGCTACAGGACTTCTCTGCTTTCCTATTGGGTAGACTGCAAAGAGGACTCGTTATTTAACGACTGTTTAATGAGGTACAGTCTCCAAACATGTATCAATGAATAGATCTGAAATAGCTCATATTAAATTTAATGTGTTAAGCCAAAATTCATTTAATAAGTTAGTTATTAACTGTTAATTGGTCTCATTAATCCAATGTTTCCAACTTCCAACCTCCAACTCAAAGTCACTATACCCTCCCTTCCCCCATAATGACCAAACTCGCCTCCTTCCAGCCCACCAACCACTAAAGAATACTTCCCGGGTGCCTGCTCAGGGCTGGCACCGTGCTGGGCAGCAAGGGTATGATGGTTAAAAGCAGATCAAGGACTCCTCCCCATGAAGCCCACAGGCTAGAACAACTTCTCTGTTCCTGCTGCCTAAGACAAGAAACCTTAGATTTTGATTCACTGGTTTTGACCTTGCTGGGAAGCTTCTGAAGGGTCCTTCTGTGTCCCCTGACGCTTTTCTTTTACCCAGCATGGCTTCCCTTGCTTAGACAGTATCATGTGTACTCCTCCCCCAGGCCAGGACCCGTGTATGACATGTATCACCTCCTTGACGTTCACAATCATACCTGTAGCTGACAAGGCTGGAGTGCTCAGGGTATGTCAAACATGACCCCAAGCACTTGGAATCACCTCATTTAATCTTTAAAAAGCTATGGGTACTTTTGTGCTCCCATTTCGCAGACTGAAACCTGCTCACAGTCACAGCAGTTAAGTGACAGAGTTGGGTAACCTCAAGCCAGACAACCTAGCTTCAGGATCTAGACTCCCAGATACGATGAACAGCCCTGAGGAGGGACCTTCCCAGGCTATGTAGTTTTATAGTTGTGGAACCAAAATAAAATTCAGACAGTCCGACTCCAGAGTCCACATCTCAACCATTAACCCTGCAGCTACCGCCTAGTCCAAAGATGCTGGAAAATCCCTTGTTGGGGGAGGCACAAGGTCAGAGCTAATGTTATAACAACACTAAGATGCTATCAGCCCTTTCCACTCTCAGATGTGCACAGCGGAGTTCTCTGGAAGCTATGATGCGTGATCATGTCATCATTCTGAGAACTAATGAAATATGTGATTGCTTAGTTTTGTGTTTTAAAATTTTCTGATTTATGAATAAGGCCTGCAGATAACACTACTTTATAACAGATTGACTTCCTGGTCTTGACAGCACTCTGCAGCCATGTACGATGCAACTGCTGCAGAGAAGCTGAGTGGAGAGCACACATGCCTAGCTCCCCACTGCCTGCAACTTCCGGGGAGTCCATAATCCTTTCAAAATAAAAAGTTTTACAATCGTAGGCTCGGCACTTATAGCTCAGCAGCTAGGGAGCCAGCCATATACACCGGAGCTGGGGGGTTCAAACCCGGCCCGGGCCTGCCAAGCAACAATGACAACTGCATCCAAAAAATAGCCAGGCGTTGTGGCAGGTGCCTATAGTCCCAGCTACTTGGGAGGCTGAGGCAGGAGAATCGCTTAAGCCCAAGAGTTCGAGGTTGCTGTGAGCTGTGATGCCATGGCACTCTACCCAGGGTGACATAGTAAGACTCTGTCTCAAAAAAAAAAAAAAAAGAAAAGAAAAGTTTTAAAATAATTGTATTTTAATTTCTAACATGGTAAACATCTACAGATATAAAACACCCTTCAACTTGAGAACCACTGCACTGAGCTGGACTGCCTCTGATCTGGAGCACCTGCTGTCTGAAGCAAAGGGCAAGGCAGGACAGAGTCTTAGACACAAGCCTGACAAGAGTTTGGGATCGAAGTGGAAGGGGGTCAGCTAGATCTACAAATCACGCCCTACCTCCTCCTCTTCCTCAGTACAGCTGCAGGGGGCTGTTCCCCACAAACAGGCACAGGGTCTTTTCCATTTGAAGGGTTTAAGTGCTAATCTCTAAAGCAGAATAAGCAAAATACATAAGAATAAACTGGGATAAGTTGCAAATAACTTGAGAGTATTAAATGCAACAACCTACTGTTAATGCCTATATGGGCTCCTGCAGCAGAAAAGAGTTCCTATTCTCTGCTGTTTAAACCCTAGGGTGGGAAGGCTGAGACCCTAGCCAGGCAAGAAGATTACCTAAATGCCAATTTGCATTTGTATTCTAGGCCTCTGCCCTAGCCTCCTTCCTAAAAGCCCGTGTCCCCACTATCCTCGGTTACAATATATACTTAGTTAAGCCCTCTCTGGGCTGACTTGGTTAATTACCTCTCCACAAGAGGCAAGTTTAGGGTACAGATACAGGCAGGTTCTGTCTCACCAGGCCTGGCACAGGGTGCCCAAGTCAGAGCCATCATCTCTGTAAACAAATGAGCAAATGTCTGACAGTCTGGGTGCAAAGAGGTGGTGTGGGAGAGATTCGGACCAAGCCGGTCACAGAGTCCAGGGGGGTAGAAAAGTTGCTTCAAAGAAAGCAGAGAGTGAGAGAAGAGCAGAGAACAAAGCCCTCCAGATGCCTTTCTCTAGAAGTGAGTGAGGGAGGCCTTGTTTTACAAGTCATCAGAGAAGCAGAAGGGACATGGCCAAGCACAGGGTATCGGCAAAGCCGGAGAAGAATCCAGGAAGCAAGTGGTCAACAGAGTCAAATGCTGCTACTGATCCTTCAAAACCTGTCTAATCTGATCCCTTTCTCCAGCTCCCTCTGCCATTGGCTTTTTCAAACCTGAAATTATACATCATGAAGCCTGAGCAATCCAGGCAAAAGTGCAGAGAGAAAGGGCTTGACATGACCGGGAACAAAAAGCGGCCACTGTGGCTGGGTCAGAGTGACTGCCACCAGGACCTGCAGACCTGGAGGCCAGAGAAAAGAGCTGGACTGCACTCAGAGCGCGGTGCCACCAGGGTGGTGACAGCACGAGATGGTTCTCCAACTCCCAGTCTACTCTATATACATCTCCAAACCATGTCTTCTTCTTTAATCATTCTATAAAGTTTCTGGTTTAAAGCACTTTTTAAAAAATGTTCCAAATTAAAATCCAGTAGTTCCCCTACTGGTTTTAGGGACCCTCAGGGTTCAAGAGGAACAAAGAAAATCAGGTGCCTAACAGCTTCCCCCTTCCCAAGTCCAGAGGATTCTGATGTAGAGCAGGATTGGGGTGATGGCAGGAATGGAAATGGTGGGTCAGAGGGGAGGGCAGGAGGGAGAGAAGCAGAAAAGGGCTGGGACTAGACTGGGAATGGGGTAGGGAAAAGTAAGAATGGGGGGTAAGCAGAACTTTCTGCTGCTTCCCAGTGAGGCTGTTACTGCTGAGAGTGAGGTGTACCTGCTCAAGCTATCTTCATCCAAGGCAGCAAACTGCAGGGCCACAGCCTCTGAAGCCAGACAGGGTGTGTATGGTCTACCCATGGTTTTATTTTTAAAAAAGTTTTACTGGAAGAAATCACGGGGAACTCCCATTTTACTCAAAGTTCCTGCCTGGCCCCTACAGCCACCTGAGTTCCCAGCCTATCCTCGGGTCCCCCTCTCCTCACTGGAGAGGTCCTCAGCCCACCCTGCCTCTTTCTCAGTTCAGACTTTCATCTGGACCAGGCCACTGGTCCTCCTGGCTTCAGTTCTTCTGACCAGTCTATATACTCTAGCCATTCTAGGTCAAGTTCAAATCCCAGCTCTCCATGAAGGCATCTTAACAACTCAGGGTGATGGTGTGCTTTGCTCATCACCTGCATGGCCAGTCTTATGTTCTGTAAGTACTCGAGGCCTGCAAGGAGAGAAACTTCTGGTGAGGTGATCAAGCAAGTGGTTTCCATAACAGTACAGACTAGGTATGGCTGGGTCTGAGTAATAGTGACTAGAAGGTATTTTACAGGGCAGAATCAGGACTGTTGATGGGTTGAAAATAATAATGATAATAAATAATAACCTATACAATGTTTTTATATGCCAGACACCAACCTAAGTGCTTTATGTTTATTAACTTATTTACTGTTGATCACAACCACATGGGGTAGGCACCATTACTATCTTTATTTAACAGAAAAGAAGGTTAAAATTAAAAAGTCCAGGGGTTGCCCAAGGTCACACATCTGGAGCTGAACATAGAGTCAAAAGTAACAAAAGTGAGGCAGATTTGAACGATTCTACAACCTGCTTCTCTACCATGTTAATATTAATATCAGAACAACATAAAAGGCATCAGTTCCTTCTAGTTATTTAAGAAAATTCTATTCAGGTTGTTAATTTGTTTTCAAATTTCTGAAATGATCTCATGTTTTCATTCAAAAAGACAATCACAGATTTTATAAAAATCACTAATTTATCTAGCAAAAAACATGACTCAAAATGAGATTTTAAGCACCATCATTATTCATTCAGCATGTTGATTTCCTAAACTACATATTTATTAATAATTGAGAATTATGTCATAACAGAAGTCTTTTTAAGGCTGAAAAATCAAATTATTCGTAATTTGGATAATTCATAATTACCTATAAAAATATAATTCTATATTAATAATAAGCTAAAATGGCGAAAGTGGTCTCATTTTTTTACACCACAGTTATTTTTGAATAACTGTGATTCAAAAACGAGGGTGCTAACTGAAATGCAAGATGGAAAGTCATCGCAGAGCCTCACTGATACTTTGGAACTGTGAGTATGAATGGATTCCTCTAGATCAGTGGTTCTCCACCTTCCTAATGCTAGTCACCTCAGGTTGTGGTGACCCTCAACCATAAAATTATTTTCATTACTACTTCATACTGTAAGTTTGCTACTGTTATGAATTGTAATGTAAATATCTGATGTGCAGGAGACCCACAGGTTGAGAACCGCTGGTCTAGATGGTCTCCTATAAAAAAACTCCAGTGTAAAAAGAATGAACTACTGATTCATATGATAATGCAAATCAATCTCAAAAAACAGTACGCTGCCCCAAACAAGACAAAGCAAAGGAGCCTGTACATGTGAGTGCATTTCCATGAATTCTACAACAGGAAAAATCAGTCCATAGAGACACAAAGCCAATCAGTGGCTGCCGGGGTAGGGGAGGGACAACTGCAGAGCGGCAAAAAGGAACTTCTTAGGGTGACGGCAACGTCCTATGACTTGACAGTGGTAACAGTTACACAAACACAGACATTGGTCAAGCTCAGACACTTAAAACAGGTATATTTTACTTCATGCAAATTATATCACAAAGTTGATTTTTCAAGTAAATAAATCCTACAGTACCATGTTTAAATCATGTCAAAATGAAACTTTAATGCACACCAAAAAATAGTTTAAAGGACAAAAATACCAACGCAATAGAAAAAACTGTTAATTAATGGTTTTATTTTAAACTCAGCTCAAAACCGTCCAAAGTTTCCCATCTATCTGGCAAAGTCTACTCTGGTCCTTACAAAGAGCACAGAGCTGACCACCCACCTCTCTGACCACTCACTCCCCCACTGCCCAGTCCCCTCGGGGCACATGCGGCTGCAGAACCAGCCTCCTCCACACTCTGTAAGGTACATGGCTATTTTTTTTGTTGTAGTTTGGCTGGGGCAGGGCTCGAACCCGCCACCCTCAGTATATGGGGCCAGCACCCTACCCACTGGGCCGCAGGTGCTGCCCCCTATTTTATCAGTTTTAACCTGCTTAATTAAAGCACCTAGTTTCTTAAACATTGATTTGATCAAAACTAACAGTGGAGAACTAGTAATCCGCAACAGGAGAGATCATATTTATTATTTCTGAATATCAAAAACATTTTATAGTATATTCATACTAAAATGTATATTATTCCTACAACAGACTAATAATTATCACCATGGTATGATACTCACAAGCAAAAGACAGTTAAGAATTATAAAGTAGGGCTGCACTGTGGCTCAGTGAGTAGGGCACAGGGCCCATATACCGAGGGTGGCAGGTTCGAATCTGGCCCCAGCCAAACTGCAACAAAAAGTAGCTGGATGTTGTGGCGGGTGCCTGTACTCCCAGCTACTCAGGAGGCTGAGGCAGGAGAATCGCCTAAGCCCAGGAGCTGGAGGTTGCTGTCAGCTGTGACGTCACAGCACTCTACTGAGGGCAACAAAGAGAGACTCTATCTCAAAAAAAAAAAAATCATAAAGTATTAAAAACACTCTACAATTCTACGAACAACTCCTCTTTGTTAAGAATTGCAAATAAGACTAAGCTACTATTCTGGAGCAAACAAAGGCGAAAAAAATCAAATAAGCTTTAGTTCACTGAAATAGCATTAAATTGTATTTGGTTAAAGAATGAATAGGACTGAAATAATAATAAACAGATGGGAACACAGAATAAGAGCTTATATACCATTTCTGAAAAGAACACCAGTAAAATTGGTTATGAAATATAAAAAAGTACCCTCTTTCAAACAGCTGGCAGATTCATTAAGTTGTCCAACTGAAGAAACTGTCCTAAAATACTGTGTTTATCTCAATAATAAACAAAAATACTACCACACTCTTGCCCTTACAATTCCACAGCACGGTAAGAGTAATATCCTAAAAAGGGAAGTCAGATTGTGTCACTACCCAGTGGCTCTTAAGACCCTACAAACCTCATCCTTCCCTCTCACACCAATGCCATCATGTCCCAGAGTCCCTGATGGGGCCACAGTCCAGCCCGGCTTCCTGTCTGTCCCTGGATCACCACGCTCATTCTCACCGCAGGACCTATGCACTTACTGTGTTGACTCTGTCTAGAATTTTCTTTCCCCAGGTTCAGCTGTTTATCTGGTTCCTTGTTATTACTTGAGTCTCAGTTCTCCTATCAGTTACCTACCCCGAGCATGAGAAGGGCAGCCTTCTCTGGCCACATAAGCCGGAGAACTGCCTTCTACCCCCGGCTATCACTGTTGACCGCAGGACCTTGTTTGTCTTCACAGCACTTTTCTCTGTCAGAAATTACCTTGTTTGTCTTCCTGCTTTCAAACTGCCTCCCTCTAGGAGGATGTCAGCTGCAGAGCCCAGGCCCACTTAACTCACTGCAGAACCCACCATACTGGGATGAATGAGAGAGGGAAGGAAGGGACACTCAGCACAACTGAGATAATGACTATGAATGGCTTATCACATTTTCAGGGTTGGATTTGCAGCATCAAACAATTAAAAGTTTATTTTGTTTCTAGTTCTTAAAACAAGCTTGAAAGGCTGAATATGCCCACGTGACGAACTGTGGCAAATCAATGAAAGCAGAAGTGTTGTATGTTGAGTCAAAGCCTCCACATCCCTGGTGCATAAACAACTACAACAACAGAACCCTACAGTGAGCCACATGATATGTAAGGAAGAACAAGAAATAAACTGCTATTAAGCCACTGAGATGGTGGACTTGCTTGTTACCTCAGCACAACACAGCTCACCCTGACCGACAGCAGTCCAGCCCAGCAAAACCTGTGCTCCACAATCTGACAGATCCGTGTTTTCATCAGATCTCTTCCACTTACTGTTTGATCAACAGGCAAGCCACGGCCACCTCTTTGGGCCTTAAAAGTCTTCATCCACAAAATGATGATTATAATCTATGCTTCCTAGAGTGGTTATGGAGACTGACTTAATGAGATAATGTTTAGACGTGTACAATTCTTAACATGGTTGGTGAGCCCTCAATAGATACCAGAGGTATAAACTCTAGCATATCTGCTCTAAGCTACTATGACCATATTTACATTATGGAGCTTAGCTGGCCTTGGACATTCCATATTCTACATTCTTTACTCAATGAGGCACATTTAAAAAGTTCTGAATTTTCCTAGACAAATCTAGTAAAATAAGAAGAAAAATAGTAGAACATCCCAAAAGTTAAATACCAGGCTGGGGGTGAAATGTTCATGAGGCCAGTAAAGGATACCCCCGCCTAAAAATGGAGACAAGGGAAAAGGAAGAGGGGAGGAAGGGCAGGGACTGATCTCGGCCTCGCTCCAGACGTGCCTCAGTTAAAAGGAACAAAGACTCATGTGCAAAGAAAGCTGGGCTCTACACCGAGGCAAAAAAAGGGGGGGGGATAAACTGAGAAGGTAAGAGATAGTAAGAAAGGGGTAAGTGTAGAGGGAAGGACAGAAGGGAAGAAAAAGAAAGAGCATGTGGGGTCTGGAAACTTTGTGGAGCCCCAAGCGGGGGTGAGTACAACAGTTCAGACTGTGGCTTCAAAAGTCAGTGCCTAAATGCTTGGGATCCTAGCACTTCTAAAGGAACTCTTGCAAACAACACGGTTTTGCCCACGCCTTGGGTCCTTCGGTGTCTAAAAATCAAATTATTCTGGGCTGCTGTCTTAAGAGATCATTCTCATCATCATAAGAGAGATTTGACAGATAAAATTCATCAAAGCACAGTTCCCATGGAGAATAAGCTAACCTTAAAATAATCATCAGGGTTTTAATTATAAGTCAATCTTGTTCAAGTTCAAACTTTTTTATATCTGAATTTTTGTATATAGTTATATTAAAGTTTTTGTTTTTTGGCCAGGGGCCAGGCTTGAACCTACCACCTCTGGTATATGGGGCCAGCACGCTACTCCTCTGAGCCACAGGCGCCGCCCCCAATTATATTAAAGTTTTTCAAGCATTTATTACTCATTTTCACTGGCTCAAAATAAGAGGAAAAACCACTAACTCTCCTGAATTCTTAATTTTTTTAAATTGAGACAACTGTTGAAAAGTACTGATAGATTTCATGGCATAAAATAATCAGGTCTAAATAGTATAACCAATATTCTTCAAATCATGAAACTGTAACAAAAAATGTTGAAAATGTTACTCGTATAAAGTGAACGATTTTTATAATCCTAATAAAAGTTTCGTTACTACCAGACCATTTAAATCACACTCAAATCAGAAATGTGCTAACTATTAGAAACATAAGAGGACACTTTTCCACTGACATTTGGCATCAAAGGCAGTCCTCTGCAGACCTAATACTAAAACTTGTTAGGAGTAAAATGAAACTGTAAAAAAGCCAAGAAAAGAAATGGTTATTGCTACACTTCTTCCGAATGGCATGCGCACTTTTCTTAAACACAAGGAATCGAAATATTAAAGGGAAAAAGTGTGAGGTGTCTGCCAAACAAGGTCTGAACACACTGGAAATACTGCTGGCCTAATGCTGTACAAGAATTAAGGTACAGTCAAGGTTAAAGTTGTAAGCACCTCAGATAAATAACCTCTGAACAGTGGCAAGGACGTCACCATTTAGACTCCTCTTTGGAAGCATTCACGATCCTTCTGACCCAGAGGCTAGACTCCTCTACCAACAGTTCCTCAACAGTAGGAAAGCAAACTCCTCTCACTGACCAGGTTCACATTAAGAATCTTAAAATTGTAAAATAAATGAAATCTATGAAGTCCAAATCCATATAACTTTGATGGACGATGACTGGGAAAATCCACTGTGTTCTCTTTGCCCTCCCCCATCTCAGTATTTCAAAAATAATTTGCCTTCAAAAGCATGTCAGTAAATCTGCTCGTTTTAAAATAATACAAACCATGTGCCCCATGTGTTCGCCAGATTCATTTTTTATGATGTATAGTCCTCTCCATTAAAACAAACATATTTCTGATAAAGAAAGTAATGAAAAGATATCAAAAGAATCCCTTCCAAAGTTTCACGTCTCTCCATGCAACACAGGACTGAATTTATTAAACTTGGCCACCTAATTAAATTGTGCTTATGATCACTAGTTAGAAGCACCTGTAAATTATAAAAAGATGTCCAAAGTTTCAGTTGATTAATATACAAAATATGTTCAAGTTTGGGATTTTTAAGCTAAGGACTAAAAAAATTATATACTTCACATTTTTAGGTTTTGTCCTTCATATTTAAAAAAAAAATCTGCTTATGAAAACTGAGAATGTGTCTGATATCCACAAATTCCTATCACTGCAAATGAAATGATATTGAGACCAGAAAATAAGAATCCTACTCTAAAATATATTAGATCCACCTAACCGGTTCTACTTATCAGAATGCCCTTGAGGCTACAGAAATATCCATAGCACAGTAGTTTAAACCAGGTAATCCCGCACCCTCCTGTAAAGAGGAACACATCTTCCATTTCAATATCTGCCCTGTTACTTTCATTTTATGAAAAGGTTTTTCAAGGACAAAATTCTTTTTTTCTTTTTTTTAAGAGACAGACTCTCACTTTATTGCCCTCGGTAGAGTACCGTGATGTCACAGCTCACAGCAACCTCCAACTCCTGGGCTTAGCCGACTCTTGCCTCAGCCTCCCGAGTAGCGGGGACTACTACTACTGTGTGCGCCCACCACAACACCCGGCTATTTTTGTTGCAGTTTTGCCAGGGCCGGGTTCAAATCTGCCACCTTCAGCATATGGGGCCAATGCCCTACTCACTGAGCCACAGGCGCCGTCCAAGGACAAAATTCTTAAAGTTTGTCATTTGATCAGTTACAGTCACTAAAAATAACTTGCAATCTTCCTTTCTCAACTAATGGATAATTACAAAATAAAAAGTGCTAAAAATGAAAGCTTAAATAAGGTTCAAAACAAAAACAAAAAAGTCACATAGAGTGGAGCAGGCAAGAGGTCAAAAAGCAAGCCTGAACTAAAATCCCTAAGACTGACTCCTGCAGTCAGGGCGCCACAAGAACGCCAACCCACACCAAAGCAACGCACATTCTACTCCACAAACACACAATATGAAGGCGATGAACTAATTAATGATACTCAAAAAAACAAAAATGAAAATTTGGGAGGAATGAATACATGTGTGTTGCTACTTTTAAGTATCAAGAACTTGTCTCACATCTAGGTCATGTATTCGTATAAATTCTTATTTTTTAAACTCACCTGATTCATTTTCAATTCCTGTTGTGTTCTGTAAAGATACACACAACAAAGAAACTTCTTTGATTACATGAGCCCTAAAAAGAAAAACAGACAATTGTAATATGTACCTGCCTACAAATTTACAGTGATTTAAAACCACATACAGAACTGTAGAGTTTGCTCAAAGGGCTTTTTATAAAGCAACTCCATAGCTCAGCCTCAATCTAGGCTGACAGCTCACTTCTCAGACTTACCATCTACAATAAAGATTCCTTACTAATCTCTACTAGAGCTTCAATGTACTACAACTAAAAGCAGACTCATTAGAATGACATCAAATTTTTGCTTTGGGATTACATCATTCCTAAGAGGATAGAAATTAGCTTTGTTAGTATTATAGAAACACAAAGCAATGCTGAGTACCTTATTATACAATGTCCTTTTTTTGATTATGCCAGTACTGTGTTGAATGTAAACACAATTAGACCTTATTACATTATTATTCTGTTTTTCAAATACCTGAAGTAGAAAGGTGGATTTACTAACATTGGCCACTGGAATTCTCTTTGAGTATAGCAAAAAATTGACAATAAAATGCAAACATTTTAATATAAAAGATGTGTGGAAAGAGCTACAATTTATTCCTTTAAAACCAGTGTTCAATACAGTCACAGTAAAATAAAAACATGACAAAAATCATTTCTTGTAGATGCATATGACATGCTTGTTTCTAAATACTAATCTCTGAAGACTGTCTCTCTGCAATGCCTGCCTTAAGAGTCATTTGATGTCATTCATATCATATGAAAATCATGACAATTTAAGTGGAACATCCGCTGTAATATTCTTATGTTTTCAGCATGTATACATACACACACCGTTAAACATAATTCACCTATTTCTTCATGCACTTGCTTATAAGTCATCCTTTCTTTCCTTGATCCCAAAGACCCTACTTACATTGTAACTTTATGTTCTAATTCAATAACCCAAGGAACATGAGGTTTAGTGACATTCTTCACACTGCCTGCCCAGGGATATTTTACCCCAGATCATAAGATAGTTGGATTTTTCTTTTCTTGAGCTATTTAACAACTCACCTGGTCACCTTTAACAACCAAACACACTATATTTAAATTAAAGCCTGATCATCTAAGCTATTTTTTATTTATAGATGGCACAAAGAATCTGGTTAGAGAGCTCAGTACGAGCCCAACCAATTTAAACCTCGTAGGAAGTACTCAGTGAATAAAATGTCAGATAATCGAAGGTTAACCCATGAAGTCCATTCCTTTAAATATTGAGCTTCTTTCTTATATGTAATACATCTTTGCTTAGTAAACATAATACCTGAATATAAACAATTCTTTTCTTTTTTTTTTGAGACAGAGCCTCAAGCTGTTGCCCTGGGTAAAGTGCCATGGCATCACAGCTCACAGCAACCTCCAACTCCTGGGCTTAAGCGATTCTCTTGCCTCAGCCTCCCAAGTGTCTGAGACTATAAGTGCCCGCCACAACACCCGGCTATTTTTTGGTTGTAGTTGTCATTGTTGTTTGGCAAGCCCAGGCTGGATTCGAACCTGCCAGCTGTGGTGTATGTGGTTGGTGCCTTAGCCACTTGAGCTACAGGCACCGCCATAAACAGTTCTTTTCTATGAAACTTTATAAATTGTTGTCAAGTAAAAATCTGATGAAGTTAGTGACCCCTAAGATGTGCACACTTGAATCCCTCAACCATAAATGTCTATTGACTACCATCAACTTCAGTAACTGGTACCATGGGACACCTTACCCCCCAGGTGAATAAAATACTGTGGGCTTCATCTGCCATCTTACTAAGCTTTGTGAATTTATTAACATTAGCCAAGGGGAACTATCTGTGAGTAACAGAACAAAAAAATCTGCAAAAGATGCAAATGTTTTAATAAAATACTTTGTTAAGAGCTACATACAGTGTTTTACCATCTCCCTTTGTTCATCTTTTCCTTCTCACAGGAATCATCAGTATCATCGTCCTAATTATTTAATCTCATTTATGAAGCTTCACTAGAGGACCAGCAGACATGGTGCCACCCTCACCGAAATTAGCTCAGGTCATCTTCCCCAAGTAAGTGGAGTACTAGCATCCTCAATTAGTAAGACACAGATTCAAGGAGGCGGAGGTAACTCACGGCAAGGTCTCCTAATCTCGGTTTCTGCTACTGCCGCTTGACTACATTTCTCCATCTTTTACTCTTGCCTCCCTTGAGCACCTACTATGTGTCAGGCACTATCCCTGAGCAGTGAACAGAAGGAACATCCCAGGAACATCCCCGCCCTTTTGGGAAGAAACTCATGATTAAAAATACATTAAGTAAAATATATGGTATATCAGAGAAGGAAAGTGCTTTAGAAAAAAACAAAGAGGTGTTAAGAGAAGTGAGATAGAAATTACCATCTCAGCCTCTAGGCCGACCAATCTAACAATCTGGTCAGAGAAGGACGCAGAAGGGGATACTTGCTTACAAGATAGCCAAGAGCTGTGCTCGCCTGGGCAGCACATATAGCAAAAGACGGCAAAGAGAACAGCTGGGAGTATGGGAAGAAAGGCCAACAGGAGAGGGGAGAGTGAGAAGGGCCCGGGGGGAGGAGCTGAAGGTTGCAGGTGTGCTGGTGCCTATGGGGGAGGGACACACAGGGCTGATGTCTGAGACTGATGCCCAGTCTAGGCAGAAGAGGACAGGGGCTTAGCCCAGGCAGAAGAAGAGATGTAGGATCCTGAATGTATTTTTAAAATAGAGTGCCCATGGTTTGCAGGATTAGATGTTAAGCATGAAAGAAGAAACCAGGGATGGCGCTGAGGTTTGTGTCCGGAGGGCACGGAGACTGGAGGTGCTGTTTTCTGAGGTGTGTTTCTTACCGTCTGCCTTTCATTTGTTTTTCCCTCTTTAACTTTTCTCCTCTTTTCCTGGGCACATTAAAACAACTGAGATCTCCTGGCACCAGATAACCAGAAAAGAGTACTTAGAACATTCTGTCCTTTATCACCTCAATGAATCTCAACTGTTTTTATTTTTTTTAAAACCTTTGAGAGGACTGAAATGAATCTCAACATTTTCTTAATAAAAAGTTACTATATAATTGTTACATGATTGACAAGCTTCTATGACTCTCAACACTATCTGTTCCCTCCTTGCCCGAACAGGATTTCTTTCCAGAGAAAAGAACTTACAACCTGTTTTTAAAGGTTCACTATGTAGCTGTGTGGGTAGAACCTCCTCTCAATCCCTTCTAATCCAAGTTGCTAAAAACCAGACACTCATTTTTTTCCCCTCTCCCTCTTGACACACAATGCTTTCAATTTTTTATCTTTTATTTCATTTTTTTAGACAGAGTCTTGCTCTGTTATCCAGGCTAGAGTGCAGTCGTGACATCGTAGCTCACTGCAACCTCAAACTCCTGGGTTCAAGCAATCCTCCTGCCTCGGCCTCCCCATTAGCTAGGACCACAGGCATGAACCATTATAAACTCTGCTAATTTTTGTTATTTTTTGTAAAGAAAGGGTCTTGCTATGCTGTTGCTTTGACTGGCATCAAACTTCTGGCCTCAAGTGGTCAATCTTCCCATCTCAGCCTACCAAAGTGCTAGGATTACAGACATGAGCCACCACAGCCTAGCATATATACCTTAACATCAAAATCACTGCAAATCTGACATTAATTTCTCAAACAATATTTTTACATTAAATTTTTTATTAAATTATACTAAAGCCAGGTACAGTGGCTCACGTCTATAATCCCAGAACTCTAAGAGATTAAGGCAGGTAGATGACTTGACCTCAGGAGTTCCAGACCAGCCTGAGCAAAAGCAAGACCCTGTCTCTATTAGAATTAGGAAAACTAGCTGGGCATTGTGGTGGGTGCTTGTAGTCCCAGCTACTCAGGAGGCTGAGGCAAGAGGATCTCCTGAGCCCAAGAGTTTGAGGTTGCTGTGAGCTGTGCTGACGCCACAGCACTCAACCCTGGATAACAGAATGAGACTCTGTCTCAAAAAAAAAATCATACTAAAAACAGGGGTATTAAAATAAGAGAGACTTTGTTTCTCAATACAGGACCACTGCATTTTGAACATGCCATCTCCTCCTGTATAAGACTGTCTCTTTCGTTATGACCACTTAGAACTGTACTGAGCAATCAGGGCTGGCAATGCCTCCAACAATTAGGACAACCGAAAATACCAATACCTCTGAAATGTAGCAATCATATGATTAGCCACAATATGATAATGTATTTTAAGCAACTACCAACTCCAGAAGTTGCTGAAGTAACTCACGCCTTTAAGATTCCTTCCTCCAGCACTGCTCAAAACCCCCACGGAGGTGCCCTAGCAATCCCACATAACTTTCATAGTTAGCACTGACTTCAAGAGCACTATTTCTATCATACCTACTTAACTAACACACGCTATCTCAAGGGCAAGGTTTTATCAAACATGAGAAATTGAATCATCAATCCCATCAGTGCAGAGGCAAAGCGAAATCTTTCCACACATGTTGCTGAAAGCTTTCCAACATTTCATCAAACTTTTTTTTTAAAGTGCTAAAGAATCGGTACCTCTAGTTTTTTTAATAACAGTTACCAAAAATCTTTAAATCCCTAAGATTTCCCTGACCATAGCTTATGCCTAATTTCTTTTTTGGATGTCTATGCCCCCACAAACTACCATGAATAAGTCTACATATCCCTCCTGTTCCACCTTGTTGAGACTTATCAGTCCTGGAAGATGCAGGTAACATTCATTAAACAGAAGTACAAATTTAGGGCCTATGAGTTTTTGTCATCGACTATACTTACTAACAGCACTCTTAGAAAAGTAAGGGCTTGGTCTCCATTTTACATATCTAAGTTTTTAATTTTTTTTTTTTTTTGAGACAGAGCCTCAAGCTATCCCCCTGGGTAGAGTGCCATGGCATCACAGCTCATAGCAACCTCCAACTCCTAGGCTCAAGCGAATCTCCTGCCTCCGCCTCCCAAGTAGCTGGGACCACAGGTGCCCGCCACAACGCCCGGCCATTTTCTGGTTGCAGCCATCATGGTTGTTTGGCGGGTCCGGGCTGGGGATTCGAACCCGCCACCTTAGGTGTATGTGGCTGGCACCTTAGCCGATTGAGCCACAGGCGCCGAGCCCTAAGTTTTTAACTAATAAACACAGTTGTACTTAATCTTTCAAGATACCACTTTCAAATGGTAGAACAAATCATCCTTATATTTAACTTACTAATATCATAAAGATGATTTGATTATAAATGATTATATCAATACAGCAACAATAAAATAATTAAGGTATTAAGTGTCAAGACAACCTCAACAACTGTTAAGCTGCTGTCAAGTGATACAGAGGCCTGGTATGTAAAACACCCCTGTCCTGGGGTCATACAGCCCTGTAGCATCAGCCCTATCTCTATCACCAATCCTCTGTTTATCTACAGCCAGACACAAACTAGCATTAATGTAACACGTAACACTGGCTGAATTGTCTTCATATAAGCCCTCTGTAGATTTGTAAAATCTACAAAACCATATGCAAAGCAAAGTTAAAAGAAGTAGCAGGTTTTCTAAGATTAGTTTGGGGGGATGGAGGAAGAGGTAGAACTGGGCAAAATACTTACTTGATTTGATTTACACATTCACCTAAAAGTCACTGACAGGATTTTACAACTGTTCTTTAGGATCAGTTTAGACCTTTTTGGGCTCTTGAGAAAATAATTAACTTTGCAATAATCACTTTAGAGGTCACTGATATATTCTTAAATTACAAACAAGAATCAGAAGAAACTAATTTTGAAGACTCAGGAAACTCAGGCACAAAGAGTAACACAGAAGTACAGAAACTTGCACAGTCATTACCAAGTTTAACAGACCAGAAACACAGGCCAGCCGTGGCTGGTGGGCTGCCTGAGCTCAGGAGTTCAAGATTAGCCTGAAGTGAAAGCAAGACCCCTATGACTACGAAAAACAGAAAAACTGAGCCTGAGTGGGAGGTTGGGGTAAGCTATGATGCCATAGCACTCTACCCAGGATGACAGGGTAAAAAAAAAAACACACACAAATGCAATAAAGACACAGACTTGATGTACAGAAATGGTTTTACAAAGCCATCCGGCAGTAGGAAACTTGGAAAGTTAATGGCCAAGATAAGAATAATATTCTAAAGCTAATCACTGTATAACACAGACCTCCTTGCAAACTCATTTTTCTTTTCCAAAATAATACAATCTCACAAGAGTAATCACCTAGTTTCATAATAAAAAATGTAGCCCTAACTTTCCTTTTAAAATGCAGACTATATAGCCAGGCGTTGTGGCAGACACCTGTGGCCCCAGCTACTTGGGAGGCTGAGGTAGAAGAATCGCTTGAGCCCAGGAGTTGGAGGGTGCTGTGAGCTGTGATGCCATAGCACTCTACCCAGGGCAACAGCTTGAGGCTCTGTCTCAGAAAAAAAAAAAAAAATGCAGACTGTACTACCAAACTAAATAAATAAAAGAGAAAAATCAAACTTGATGTAGGAGATTGTGTGTACAGAGAGAAAGGGAGACTGAGAATACAGGGAAGAGTTAGCAAGCTGTTGAATCAGAGAGCATGGACTGCTTCTGCTAGAAAGATTTCCAAAGAGTAACAGAGTGTACATCACATAGAGCAACTTCCCTACCTACAAGTGGGAAGGGATACAGGAAACAGAAATGTTTACAAATGAACCAGAAATTCTCCCATTTCAGTAAATAGCTTCCCTCAACGAGGCCTGGAACACCACAGACAAATATCCCTGACTCCCCGAATGCACACAGCAGACACAGAGCAGAGGGGAGGCACAAACCTACATAAAGAAGTAGAGCGGAGTGGCTTACTCCAAGTGGGAGAATTTGACAGGGACAATACACAGCATCTGAGTAACAGACAGAAAAATCCACAGTCTGCTGTTCTCCAAGCTGCAGAGTTCAAATGAGAAAATGAGACTGATTAGAGCTTTTGTTAGAGATATGTAAGTCACAGAGTTCTAAGGTCGACAGCCCTCTAGCTCCAATGGGCCTTGAGCAATTAAACAACCTCATAATCAAAAAGTCAAATAAGAGTCCTGCCAATATGCTAAGAAAGTGCTAAATCCACAGACTGTGGCTCTCCAGGTAGTCCAGAATATTTCTTTACTTGGAAAAAAAAAAGTAAAGAAATTTTTCAAAACATACTGCTCCAAGAATCCATTAATAAAGAGCTAGCTTAGTATTAAGCATACAGCAATTGCTAATTATGTATCATTTACCAGACTGATGCTACAGGCAGCTATTAATATATGCTCTTCTTTATTCCTTTGATTAAATTTATACGTCTCTGTCATATTGCGCTAAACATGGATTTTATAACATCACAAATAATCAGGCTTTGTTTAGGGTTTCTAAAAATCCCTCTAACCCTCTAATTAAAAATACCTCGTTTCTTGAAATTAAAACATTACCCTACCTCTCATTGTAACAGTAGGATATCCTCCCCAGGCTACAAAAAACAAAAGAATCATTGTCAATTTTCCAGCATGAGGTAACTCTATCCAATGAAAATACCCTTACATCAAAATGTTAATTTTCCTTATTTTCAAAACTAATTGCCAAAAACTAGATGTGAAAAACCAACGTGAAAAGGTGGGGGTGGTTAAGCACACAAGAGCTTTCCAGTATGTCTGTGCTTTCTGATCAGATCATTGCAACTCCCCTCACTCCCAGAAAAAGTACACTTTAACCAACTGTTTACTGCGTATCCCGCAAAACACTATTAAAGTCAAAGACGTTTCAATGGAATAGATACTTTCCTGATATTTTCCCTGTGTTAGGTGTGTAAAAATATTATATAATTTTCTAACATAAAAAAAATTAAGTCAATTCTTTACTTCCAACTCAAAATTTCTAAAGCAAAATGACATATGATAGTTCATTTCATAATTCCCAAAACAAAATGAATTCGCAGTTAATCCCTTTGAGTTACTGTTTTTCCACTAGACTTGTCAATGCAGATGTTACTTTTGTTATTAAACCTTTAAAATGAAGAGATCTCCAGGATCCCCGTAAAATACTTCTGAACAGCAGGAGAAAGTTAGGGCAATGTGAACAGACTGGCCCTGGCACCCCAGTCTCCACTCTTCACACACAGACTAAGCATTAACACAGGCATCTTGCAAGGAGCTGCCCAGAGCTCTTTTGGTTTTTCCAACAAAACACGACATACAGGAAAGCTCATCTTCCTTATAAACTACACATAAATGATGGGCTTCCCGATCACAGGTAAACAACCTAAAGCAAATCAGAAGTTACACAAGATAAAGGGACAATTTAAACTCTATTTCGCTAAGGGGCCAGGCACACTTGTATCACTGCAAGACTGTCTCCTGCCAAGACTTTAAGGGATTTTTTATTTTGGTAGAGAGTGATTCTTCTACTTTAAATAATCTGAGTTTGGGGGTTTATTCTCTAATCTATAACTACTTCTCAAGAGCACTTAAAAATAATGGCAATGCCTACTGTTTGCAGAGCAGTGTGTGTGTATTGTTCTACGGTTTAACCAGCCCTTGAACTGTATGTATAATATACATGACGGTTTGTTTGTTTTTTTTTTTGAGACGGTGTCTCACTCAGTGGCCCTGGGGTAGAGGGCCACGGTGTCATAACTCACAGCAACCTCAAACTCTTAGGCTCAAGTGATCCTCTGGCCTCAGCCTCCCAAGCAGTGTGGATAAAGGCGCCCACCACAATTCAGAGACTGGGTCTCGCTCAGGCTGGTCTCCAACTCCTGATTAGGCAATCCACCACCTCGGGCTCCCAGAATGATTTCTCATTTTTTTAAAGAGAAGTATATTTCCTCAAAATAAATTACTTGTGGTTCTTGTTTCAAGGTAAAGAGAAATGCCAAACTATTCAAGATTTAAAAAAAAAAAATGAAGGACGGGTCTCGTGATGTTAGTCTGCCGTAGTAAGCCAAGAAGGGCAGCCGAAGCAAACACCTGGCAGAGCATGAAAAGAATATGCCACTCTAGGGGCCCTGAGTCCCGGGTCAAATCTCAGCTCGGCTTTGTAGGGAGAGTTCCCCGATCCTGTGTGAGGAGGTCCCGTCTCACCTCCCACCTAACTGCAAAAGCCCTAGAGGTCATAGAGAAAGAAGAGGAATGACCAGGAAGCAGAGCCCAAGACCACCTGCACAAAGAGCCTGGCTTCACAGCAGACCATCAGCAAGGCAGCATCGGGCCCCCCATGGGCAACAAGGAGTTGTAGACGGAAGAGGCACCATCAACAAGACAGGGTCCGATATTTTAGGAAGATTAAGTTGAGAGGAAAGAATGAGGAAGTAGGTGAGGAATGGGCAGCCAGAAAGACTGGGGCCAGCCAAGCTGGTTCAGAACTCAATAAAGCAGTCAGGGTTTGAACTGCAGGCAAGGGCTGAAAGGAAACAGTGTGATCGACACCACAGAGGAGAATGGGCAGAATGTGTCAGCTAACTGAACAGGAGGCAGGAAGAAACAGCAAAGATGGGTACCAACTTTGGAATGGGACTTACTGCAAGAATGGTAGTTTGGATGTATTTCAACGATAGAGCAGGCAAGAGGGGGCACAGTACTCAAGTGGAAGGTGCTGAGCTCCATTTTAGAGACTCTGAGAAGACACCAGACATTCCCATAGAAAGCTACGTCCGTCAAATGGAAGAACAGGTCCAAGCACAGACGGGCCATCAAGGCTGAGGATGAAGATTCAGAAAGAGTTCAATCCCAAGGTGGTAGCTCAGGAAAAGGAAATCGCCAAGGAGAAAAATATCCAAAGAGAAGAGAGGATCTAGCTTTGGGAAAGGCATGGAAATGACTAGAAAGACAAATACCCCTCCACCAAGTTCAGGAGAGGTGGGAAAAGGTCAAAAGCCTAAGCACTCAAGAGATTTGAGAGGTTTCTCTCAGCAATAACCACCCCAGCTTCTCTCTCAAGACCTACTGGATTAGAAGAAATATCTATGAAGAATGTTATGTTTTTGAAAAACCTAAAGCATCTCAAATTGTCTGCATACTCTTTATTCATCTCAAAATACCCCACCGAAAGAGAGAAGTAAGCATTATCCCCACTTTACAAAAGAGGAGAGAGACAAGGGACCAACCTACCCCCCAGAGTTCTGGCACATGCTCTGTGACACCGTCATGGTCACTCTGTACACTGTGGTGACTCCACCACATTACTAGAGGTGTGCACACTCCCAATATGCAGCTCAGCAAGTGGCGTGGCCCACTCCATGTCTTCCACTTGTTGTCACAAGTGGTGACAGAGCTTCACTCATCTATCCTGAAGAACCTTGTTTTCGAAAACTCCTACTTGAAGATATACTTAAAACTAGGTTTTTCAGAATTATGGCAAAGCCTCTGAAATTCGCCTCACAGAGTGAGAAATATTTAGAATGTCACCTTCATACTAATACTCCAAATTATACTTAATTTATATTGTCTCAACAAAGTCTTAGGTGGCTCAGCAGCTGTGGCTCAAGTAGCGAAGGCACCAGCCATATACACCCGAGCTGGCAGGTTTGAATCCAGCCTGGGCCCGCTAAACAACAATGACCGCTGCAACCAAAAAATAGCCGGGCGTTGTGGTGGGCGCCTATAGTCCCAGCTACTTGGGAGGCGGAGGCAGGAGAATCGCTTGAGCCCAGGATTGCTGTGAGCTATGATGCCACAGCATGCTACCCAGGGCCACAGCTTGAGGCTCTGTCTCAAGAAAAATAAAAATAATAATAATAATAATAATAATAAAGTCTTATGTAATATAAACGAGTCATACTATAAAGTTTATAAGGCTTTGGTGAATCTCATAATTCTTCAAATTTTAATGGCAAGCTTTTAAATTATTTCAAAATGCCACAGAATTTTCCCACCAGAGTTTAACACAGTCTCAGTAGAACTACATATAAGTACATATAAAATGTGTGGGTTTTACCAATTTCCAGACAGGCTGCCCACTGTAATCTAGCTAACAGTTGCACTTAGCTTTACATATTTCAGACAAGCTGCGCCAAGAAGTAATTCAGTTCCTTCAAAGCCAAGCCTAACGTATGATTTATTACAAGAGCTACAAAAATATTCTTTTCACTAAAATGGCTGGAAAATATATAAGTATTCAGTGAAACCTCCTTTATTGCATGTTCCAAAGGACTAATAAATGAAAACACAGCATAGGTATGACATGAACCAAGACTCTATGAATAAATACTATACCGTACTGAGAAAAATATTATAAGCATATTTCACTCTGAATGAACCAGATTTATTAAATACAATAACTCTAATTCATGCTTCAGGGAGGGAGGGGTGGGGAATGAAAGGTATTCGATTTAGGAAAGAATACTTCAATGACATATATTCACTCCAGTGAAATTATACAGATATTTTATAATTCAGAAACCCACCTCATTACCAAATATGGCTCCGAAAGCACATCTCTTTTCGTGTGTTTTATTTATCATTCTGACGAAAGATTACTTATGACTTATGCACAATAAAAACTCAATCTACACTATCTATGTGGACAAATATTCCACAATTTATACTTTTCCCCCCAAGAAAAGTTGTATTAATGGCATGTGTTTTCCGTGACAATCACTAAGTTGTCTTTATAAAGTACTGAGTCAAAGTTAGGTAAGCACTTCAAAAGTAAACCCTGCTGCCTTCAGACAAATTCAACATTTCTCTGCCTAACCCCCAAATTGCTAGTTTGTGGAGTTTTGTTTTGGTTTAAAAAAAAAAAAAAAGGAAATTTTAGAAAAAGTACTGTGTGGCTTCTACCAACAATCTTCAAGGGGTTGCCTCACCAAGTGTCATTTTCCAACAGAAAGACAGTTGCTTCCCTGCCACTCAGCATAATGGACCACATGCTTAAATTATTCACCATGCGTCAACGCTATGCAAATTTATTTAAATTTCATAATAATTTAATCTGCATACTGGGAACGCTAGTCCCATTTTATGAAAACCCCTTAGTAATCTCCAGGATACCTCACATTTTGCTTTACCTCTTGCCACAAAATGGATGCCAACGCAGAACTGCTGAAAGTGACGGTTCTATAATGTCACAAACTCAAAGCGGAAGGCATTCGGACAGACCAAAACTCCATTCCCCGGCTTCTACATATACACCACATAGCCTACTCTTACAATTCTTTGACAAAAGAAGATTCAACAAACCACTCTGATGATTCAACCATCCAGTCAGACAAGCCTTCCTTTAATACGGCAGTTAAAAATGGGGCAACTTTGGCCCCTCATTTGGCAACATCTGGAGAGTTTCCTGGTCTCCCCACTACTGGCGTCTCCTGGGTAGAGCTAAGGGAAGCTGCTAAACCTCCTATAATATACAGGGCAGACTGGACAACAATTAACCATGCCAAATGTCAGTAGGGCAGAGGTTGAGAAATCCTGCTTCAATGGCACCTCAGTATTGCTTTCAGTAATGGAGTCCACGGCTTGCAGTTTCTCTGTGAACCTGGTTTTTACAGTTCTAACTAGAAGCCTCTAACTTCAAAAGGAGGGAACTTGAATGGTCTCTAACCAAATCCTGTAATGGGTGACAGTGCAGCTGATGAGTGGCACAAAAACCATGAAGCTCTGGACACATGGCAGTGATATCCATATAGTAAAGACAGTGAGGGGACGTCCCCCAAGGCCTGGAAACTCCCTGCAGCTACTCACCACCACACAAGCTTGACGATTTTCTCCCCAACGATCCACCTACTCCTCTGTCGCTCCCCACCGTGGAGTTTTCTAGTAGGGGCCCACAGTTTTGTCTTTTCTTCTGCACAGGTATTAAAAGAATAACATTAAAAGCTAGTCATAAGATATAAAATTTGTAAATAACCGAAGGTGCTTTCCATCCTGGAAACTCTGTAATTTGAACAGTACTTAAAAGGTTTGTAAATCAGATGCAGAACTTAGAAAGAGATAAGCAGCTTAAAGAAACAGTCCCATGAATAAATAAACACCTAATGTAAAATAATCATCAAAACAATGTGTGTGCTGACATGTGTAAGGAACTGCACAGACCCCGCTGAGGAGAAGGGAAGAAAAGGAGCTGAAACGGAGGGTTACCTCTCATCGCACCGGTAAGAAAAATGCACATTTAGAGGTTAAAAAGCAGAATTTACATTTTTCATCTCTCTCCAAAGATGACAGAATTTCACAATTTAAAAAAAAAAAAACATTTCGCACAAATCTTAATGAAAAGAAAATCTCAGGACTGAAAAACCATACAGATCAATATGAACTTGATAGAAAAATTATGGGCCATGCACGTATTATATTGCCATTAAACATTATATCGAGGAACAGTTAATGGCATTCTTACAGTATTAAAGGAAGACAGGGTCCAAATAGCACATGCCATATTATCAGTCCTGTATAAAACATAAATATATAGAAGTCAATAAATTCTATAAATATATAGATGAGTACAGAAATGTCCACATACACACCAGAAAAGAGGAAATTTGCCAAATGGTAACAATGGCTGTCCAAAGTGGGGGAAGGTTGTTGCCCATTTCTATTCTCCCTTTGTGCTTTTCTCTACTTTCCAACTGTTCCACATTGTGAGAATCTTTTGTTATGCTTAGTACTTACAAAACTAATGATTATTACAAATGTAAACCTTATTGTTTCAGGCACAGGATGAGGAGAAACAAACCTGAGCGTACCAACTTTTCAATGAAAGAAAACCACCTTCAGAATCCACAAAAGCAAACATTTGTGGAGATTATTATTAGGTTCCTGGCACTTTTCTAAGCCCTTTAAACGTATTTATGTATTTCAATCGCACCAAAAAAGATATGATGGGTAAAAAGAGCCCTACAATAACAGAAAATGTACACGAGTGTGAGTTCCACAACAGAATTTCAGTGTCAGCTTCCACGGCCCGAGATAGGGGATTTAATAAGATAATCTTTAAAGACTGAGATTCTACCTATGAAAGAACTTGACCAAATAAGTGTGTGTCCGGAAGTAAAACGCAGAACCTTACTAAAAAGGAAGGTTTTTAAGACTACATTTCAGTTCCTCCTCCTCAATATTCGTAAAGCAAATTTCCTACCGAGTTGGGTTTTTTTTTTTTCTTTTAAAGGCCTACATTTTTTCTAAGATTTGGAAACAACTCATCAAACCAAAATGAAGTCTGCTGTCATTGTAGGTACAAGAATCATTCAAGGGGTCCATTTGTTATTAAAAGTCTCAGTCACTCGTTACAATAAACCTCAAGCATAAACAAAAACTTTAGGAAATATTTTCGTCGAGTTCCGGGCACAATGATTGTTCTTGGGACAATCAATTTAGTGCCTCATTAAAAAGCTCTCAGGACCTACTGAAATCCAGCAAAAGGCGTTCTACGTCTCAAACACACCCCAAACGCAAAGGAAAGTGAGGGACCAGCAGGAATCCTATCTCTCGGGGGAAATTCCAGCTGCGTGGTTAAGGTAACTGGGGCTTCCCAGTTAATTGTGGGATGGTGCCCTCACCTCCCAGGCCAGCACAAGGTGGCTAGTTCGCGGATCAGTCGTGCACGGCTGGGAGGTTTGGGGAATAAAAACCATTTCTTACATTGGCTTCATGTCTCACCCGCCACCCTCAAAAAGAGATTCATGGCTAGCTTCAGTAAAACGAAATAAATAATATAGACGTGCACGTCTGTTTTATACACACACACACACACCGGTCAGTCTATGGGAACATCGAGGGGGACAATCTCCAGGTTTAAACCACATAAAAACTATTTAGGAAACACAAAGACGCACGATACAAAACAAACAAATTAAGTATGCAAATGTGCGGGACACACTCCGTTGCTACACAAAAGAACACAGCCACTTGACAATCGCGACGGCCCCCGGAGCCACGTGGGGTCTCAGGTGGCCCCGCAGCCGCTCGCACGGGGTCCGTCGTACCGCAGCCCGCACGCGTCCGCCCGCGGCGACAAAGCGCACCCCAAACTTCGCGACTGGGGCCCCTCGGCCGGCAGCGAGGGGCCCTGCGCCGCTACCCACCCGCGGGACCACCGACCCGGCGGTCGGCGCCTCGTTCCGGGGCCCCCGCCGGCCACTCGCGCCCGGGACTCCCGGGACTTCGGAAGGGGCGCGTCCGCCGGCCCGGCCGGCCCTGCGGCGCCCGGTCCCCGGTGTGACGCCGCCGCGCTGGCGGCGCGGAGGGACCAGCGTCCCGACGCCGGCCCGGAGGCCGCCCGCCCCCGCCGCCTCTTACCTGCGCCCGCCGCGCCCGCGCCTCAGAGCGCCGAGAGCCGCCGCCGCCGCCGCTCCGCCCGCCCCGGCGCCCGCGACCGCGCCGCCGCCATCTTGGCCCCAGTCGGAAGTGACGTCGGGCGGCGCGGCCGCGGCCTGCGGAGCTGCGGGGCCCGGCGACCCCGACCCCGGCCCGGGCGCCCGGACTGGGACCCCGCGCCCACGCTCGAGGGCGGCCACCTGGACACCCCAACGCTACGCACGGCGTCCCGAAAGCCCCGCGCTGGCTGGGCCGCCCGTCCGAGGCCACCGCGGCGCCTCGGGAAGGGACGCCCAGCGGCCAGCGCCGTGGCCCGTCCCACCGCACCGGAGGGTCCTGCGGGATGCCGAGCTACTCAGAGAACCCCCTGCCTTTCAGAAAGGCTGGGGTGCGGGGTGGGGAGAGGATCGTCTTGAAGAAGGTCATTAAATATCTGTCAGAGAGATAAACAGAGCCCTTGTTTCCGCTGTGTCAAAAGGACCGGTCTAGCCTTACCCCAAAAGATCAAACTCCAGAAGGCAGATCCAGCTGGGTTTATTTGTTCACCCACTGTCATTACCAACGAGTATATTTTGGCTGCCCTCCATGTGCCTAGCACTGGCTCAGAGACTGGCATTGGCCTTGCCCTTGTAGAACTTAGTGAACAAACGAGTGAGCAAATAAACTGGATGACGATACATAAATGTTCTGATGGAAACGAATGGGTTGAACTGGGGATGGCCCTAAGACCTCCAAGGGGAGAGGTCTAGCAGGCAGTTTGAAATGAGTCAGGGGGAGGGGGGAGATTCCATCTAAAGCCATGAGTACGTCAAGATAAAATTATCCTGTGATAATGAAGTCAGGAAATTTCAATACAGTGGGCAAAATCAGCCCTCTGTGGAAAGCACCCAATCTAAAGAAAGGACTGCTTTATGAGATGCATGTGAGCCTCCAAAACTAAGGAAGGACCAGAAGAATTCATTCGTGTAACTAGGGTTTATCAGGAAATACCATGTTATTATCTCATGTAAAGAGATGATAATATGGTGGATGGCCTACTCAGTTATAATGAACAATTGACAGTAACCTCATCAGTAAATTTTATGGAGGCCTTACAAAGTGAAAGGATTAGCACAAAGCCTTAAAGGAAATCAAAGCACACGTTTGTATTTCTCTAAATCTGGTAAATACATGCTTGGGTGTCATATAAAGTCACACTCTGTTGTGGGGCAGACCGTCATCACACTTGTGTACAAACTGGATGACTCAACTTGATTCATGCATGGAAATCATCTGAGGTAACTGAAAAATACAGTTAAGAGAGACCCCCACACACACTTCTATTACCAGCCTGAGCAATAGCGAGACCCTCATCTCTAGTAAAAGTAGAAAAACTAGCAGGCATTGTGGGGGGGTTCCTGTAGCCCCAGGGACGACCGCGCAGGAGGCTGAAGCAAGAGGATTGCTTAACCCTAAGAGTTTGAGGTTGCTGTGAGCTATGACACGGCAGCAGTCTGCCCAGGGTGATATGCCTCAAAAAAAAAGAAAGAAAGAAAGAAACACATACAAATCAACATTTTAAAAGAAAAGTTAATGTGTTGCCAGGCATTCAATAGAATGCAAAAAGAAAATGAACATTAAGTTAGAAATGACATGGTGAGCCAGAATATATACTAGATAGCATCATGCTAAGAGATGATTGACAGGTCAGTCCTTGTGTAGTACTGGCTGTATTAGTTTCCTGTGGCTGCTGTAACAAGTTATCCCATACTTGATGACTTAAAACAGCATAAATACATTCTCATAGTTTTAGAGGCCAGAAATCCAAAATCAGGGTAGCAGAAGGGCCACACTCACTCTGGAATCTCTAGAGGAGGATTGTTCCTTTGCTCTTCCAGCTTCTGGTGGCTGCATCACTGCAATCTTCAAGGCCACGGTCTTTACATCTCTCTCTGTCTCCATGTCACCTTCTCACCTGTGTGTGGACAGATTCTCTCTGCCTCCTTTATTTATTTATTTATTGAGACAGAGTCTCACTGTGTTACCCTGGGTAGAGTGCTGGCATCACAGCTTACAGCAACCTCCAACTCCTGGGCTTAAGCAATTCTCTTGCCTCAGCCTCTCATGTAGCTGGGACTATAGGCTCCTGCTACAACGCCCAGCTATTTTTTGTTGCAGTTGTCATTATTGTTTAGCTGGCCTGGGCTGGGTTCGAACCTGCCAGCCTCGGTGTATGTGGCTGGCACCGTAACCACTGTGGTATGGGTGCCAAGCCACCTGCCTCCTTCTTATAAGAATATATGTGATGGTACTTAGGACTCACCTGGATAATCCGAGGATAATCTTTCTATCTCAAGATCCTTCCGTCAATCACATCTACAAGACTCCATATGAGGTAGCATTAGAAAGTTCTGTGAAGGCTCGGCGCCTGTGGCTCAATCCGCTAAGGCGCCAGCCACATACACCCAAGGTGGCAAGTTCGAATCCCCAACCTGGGCCCGCCAAACAACAATGATGGCTACAACCAAAAAAAAATGGCCAGGCCTTGTGGCGGGCACCTGTGGTCCCAGCTACTTGGGAGGCTGAGGTGGGAGACTCGCTTGAGCCCAGGAGTTGGAGGTTGCTGTGAACTGTGATGCCATGGCACTCTACCCAGGGTGATAGCTTGAGGCTCCATCTCAAAAAAAGAAAAAAAGAAAATTCTGTGAACTAGGGTGTGGACATATATTTAGGGACCATTATTTAGCCTACCACACTGAGTGTATGCTCAGCATTTCTAAGCTCCGCCCCCCCCCTCGCCTTAATCATTCACTGTGTTTTTTTCATCTGTGTATTTTTCTGGAATATATTCCTATTTTCCAACGTATACTATTTCTCAGGGTAAATAATTACATCATTTTGTCTCTTTAATCCATAAAAGAGAAGCACAATCAAGAATAGTGATTTAATTAGTGTTTATTAATAAATACGTTAAATACTACTCTTTTATCTCTTTGAAAAGTTGAAATGTATTGCTGAAGGATGAATGATGGGATTTGAGACATTTTCATCACACACAGGCCGCTTCTGTACATCTCAGAGGATGGAAATATAAAAATGTACTCTCTCTTGGGCAGCCCCTATGGCTCAAAGGAGCCATATGCTGGAGGTGGCAGGTTCAAACCCGGCCTGGCCAAAAACTGCAAAAAAAAAAAAAATGTTCTCTCTGTCTAAACATGCAGCATGCATGAAACTCAGGTACACCTGGTACTGGTCCAGTGAGTTTTATACCTTGGCTTGGCAAGGACATGATCATCATTCACCATGACATCCCAGTACCCAGAACAGTCTAGCACTGAGTAAACACTAAATAGATATTTCTAGTGGGAAACAATCTTCTCCCTGGCCCTCCCAATGTGGATGAATTAGAGGAAATACGCTGTGGAGCAGACCTTGTACATTTAAAAGACAGCATATTGTTATTGGAACCACAGAGCTCCTGCTCAGCATCAGAACTGGGACCCACAGCATTGCTCCTAAAAAGATTAAATATCTTGCAACTGAGGCTAAAGAATTTATAGTACAGGGCGGCGCCTGTGGCTCAGTGAGTAGGGCACTGGCCTCATGTACAAAGGTGAAAGGTTCAAACCCAGCCCCGGCTAAACTGCACCAAAAAAGTAGCCGGGTGTTACAGCAGGCGCCTGTGGTCCCAGCTACTCGGGAGGCTGAGGCAAGAGAATCTCCCGAGCCTGGGAGCTGGAGGTTGCAGTGAGCTGTGATGCCACAGCACTTTACCAAGGGCAACAAAGTGAGACTCTGTCTCTAAAAAAAAAAAAAAGAAGAAGAATTTATACTACATTGCCAATGAGTATGTAAGTGGACTTCAAATTTCCTGGTTGATAACAGTACTTATTCTCTGCTGGGCGCTATTCTGGGCATTTTACGCAAATCATCTCGGTCAACTTCATGATGATCCTTATGGGATAAGTTGGGGAACCTGAGATTAAAGCACTTGCCTACGGGGTGGATGAGGGGAAGGAGGGTGATTGGTGGGGTCACCTCTTTCGTTACCTTACAAGGGTACAAGTGAATCTTTCTAAAAGCAGAGTATGAATGTCTTAACCAATAACTAAGAAAATGACATGAAGGTTATATTAACCAATTTGATGAGAGTATTTCAAAATGTATATGAAAACAGCACACTGTACCCCATGATTGCATCAATGTACATAGTTTACTGTAAGAAATAAAAAAAAAAAAAAAGAAAGAAAGCACTTGCCTAGCTAGTGACAGAAGCAGGTTTTTGAACCTAGACAGTTTAGCTGCTTGGTAAGCAACCACCCCACCCCAAGTGTGTGTGTGTGTGCGCGCACACACACATACACACACAGGCAAGGGGAGAGCTGGACCAGGATGTGCTACGGGCAACTACACCACGACAAGCTCCCACCTCGTCATTCCTCCACTGAGACACTCATGGGAGGCCATTCTCCATACTCTTTCTGAACCATCAGGCAAGGACATCTATTAAAAGATCACAGGCATAGTCAGAGGAAGAGGATTTGGCATCTGAGTCCAAGTGCATCAGATGAACTCACTTTTTTTTCAGATACCACATCACTTACTTTTTAAAAAAAACTGAGTCCCTTTCTTCGTGACTACAAATCGTGCTCAATGAGATCCCATGTCTCTACTCCCAGTAGCATCACCTCTCTCTGCCCTGCCACCATCCCCCTGCCACGTCATACAGACCAGCAAGCACAGCAGCAGGAGATGGGAAACTGGTACTCTCATCTCCAACTACGTGAACACAGGAAATGCAAACACAGAAACGCTGGAGGGTAAAGATGCATCTTATTGTGCAAAAGACACTTGGGGCCACGTGGCTTCTGTGGGGAAACACAAAATGTTTCCTGCAGCCTCAAAGCGTCCAGAGGAATCTTAGCAGTGGTGAAATGTAATTGTGTGAGGAGGAGAAAGGAGGTAACCTGTGCTGTGCACCCAGTCTGAGCCAGCACTTTGTTCTGTGTTGTCTTAAGCCTCATGACAGCGACAACAATTGGTATTTTACAGATGCAAAAGCTGAAGCTTGGGTTGTTGAGAGACACAGCTGGTGGGTTGGAGGGGCAGGATTCAGGGACTTCTCTGCTGTCAAAGTCCATGATCTTCACTCTCACCGCTTTCAGGCATCAAGGTGCTCTGAGACCGGGCAAGGTGGCTCATGCCTGTAATCCCAGCACTCCGGGAAGACTGCTCAAGCTTGGCTCAGTGACTGTGGCTCAAGCGGCTGAGGTGCCAGTCACATACACTGGAGCTGGAGAGTTCAAATCCAGCCCAGGCCGCCAAACAACAATAATGGCTGTAACCAAAAAAAAAAATAGCAGGGCATTATGGCCGGCGCCTATAGTCCCAGCTACTTGGGAGGTGGAGGCAGGAGAATCTCTTGAGCCCAGGAGTTGGAGGTTGCTGTGAGCTGTGATGCCAGGGCACTCTACCCAGGGGGACAGCTTGAGGCTCTGTCTCAAAAAAAAAAAGACTGCTCAAGCTTAGGAGTTGGAGACCAGCCTGAGCAAAAGCAAAACCCTGTCTCTACTAAAAATAGGAGAATTAGCCGGGCATTGTGGCAGGCACCTGTAATCCCAGCTACTCGGGAGGCTGAGGCAGGAGGATTGCTCAAACCCAAGAGTTTGAGGTTGCTGTGAGCTACGATGATGCCACGGTACTCTACCCCAGAGCATGGAGTGAGAATCTGTCTCAAAAAAAAAAAAAAAAAAGCAAGACAGCACCGGTGGCTCAAAGGAGTAGGGCACCGGTCCCATATACCGGAGGTGGTGGGTTCAAACCCAGCCCCGGACAAAAAAAAAAAAAAAAGCAAAAGGATGTTCTCAGGCTCTAGGGACAAAGTCACCATCCCAACCCTCTAAGAACTTAGGATCCAGCAGAGGAAACTTGACTGGAGAAGGCAAGCTGGAGCAGCAGCCACGGGCTCCCAGTGTGTCCCGTGAAGACTTGCTCCCCATCTTTTTTCTTAAAATATAATTTTTAAAAAGGAGAGAAAGAAAATGGACTCCAAGATGTTAACATTCCTAACCAATTCAAATTCAGGCCGCAGTGATAACTGTACACCCCCCAATAAGAGAATCCAGAGCACCAAGAGTTTTCCGGCATCACATTTTGTAGACCCAAACATGTCCATACACCAGTCAAAAAGTTCAGAATTCCCCACCCAAGAGTCACTTCTATTTCAGACCCTCTGGTGTACCAAGCTCAAGGCCAACATAGCCTGTTCCAGAGATCACAAAGGGAAGTTTAAGTCTCCCTGGAAGGCAGAATGAAGTCACTAATACGCCACTTTGAGAACATGAATACAACATATAGGTTGGCAACAAAGTCATAAAGTGAAAATATTTTTCAGCAGGAAATTACAAGCAGCATGAGAAGGAATGGAAGATGAATCAGGTACAGAAACACACAGGTTGCACGGAGATGGTAAAACACCAAGCCCGGGTTTGTTTCCTCTGATGGGAAGCTGCTGTGTCACTTTGCAGGGGGGTCTGCAGACTGGAGGGCCTCTCCTGCCTCCCAGGTCGGTGCCGACTCGGGGAGGCCGGGAGCCATCTGCTAGCCTGGGTCTGTGCTTCCCAGCACCCCGCCTGGGTTCTGGAAATGCCGCCTTCTGTTTTTCTTCACCTTGCTCTGTCTAGGATTCACTCATCACCTCTTCTCTCTTGCATGCAAATTTGTGCCTTTCCTCAGAAGCAACCTTTTTGAGGATGGAATCTTCCCTTCGTCCTAAAGCACCACCAACTCAGTGGTTTGAAACAACAGAAATTTATTCTCTCACAATCCCGGAGGTGTTGGCAGGGTGGGATTCTTCTGGAGGCTCTGAGGGGGAAACCTGTTCCATGCTTGTCTTTTTAGATTCTGATGCCTGCCTTGACATTCCTTGGCTTGTAGATGTATCACTGCAATCAATCTTCCTCTGTCTCAAGATGGCCATCTTCCTTCTGCATGCCTATCTCCACATGGCCTTCCTGTAAAAATATCAGTCATTGGGCCAAACAGGACGGTGGCTCATCCCTGTAACCTCAGCACTTTGGGAGGCTGAAGTGGGAGGCTTGCATGAGGCCAGGAGTTCAAGACCAACCTGGGCAACATAGTGAGATCCTGTCTCTACAAAAAGTTAAAACAAACAAACAAACAATAAGCCAGATGTGGTGGTGTGCACTCTGTCGTCCCAGCTGCTCAGGAGTCTGGGCCCAGGAGTGCAAGGTTACTGTGAACTATGATCTCACCAGCCTGGGCAACAGAGTGAGACCTTGTCTCTAAAAATATATAAATAAAGAAAGCAAAAAAGAACACCAGGGATTGGATTTAAGGCCCACCGCAGTGCAGGATCACCTCATGTTAGTTAATTATTAATATTATTAATGTATCTGCAAAACACTATTTTCCAAATAAGGTCATGTTCTGTAGTTCTGGGAGGACATGAATTTTGAAAGGCAACCATTCGACCCAGGACAGGAGTAGAGCCCACATTCACTGTTTCTTCATTTTGTGAATGAGGAACCCCATCGGCAAGGATCCATATGCTCTGACCCCTGTGGTCTAATCACTGTGTGTGTATTTTAAATCCCAGGCGTATTCGAAGCCCCTTGAGAAGGTGAACAGAGTTATACACATCTCCGCCATCCAAACAGTGATAGGTATAAATCTTCCCTCCATGCTGTTCATTCATGAAGACCTTTTGTAGCTTAAATATGATCTCTGAAATAGACACAAATGATGTGTAGCTAAGCAAGAAATCAGTTAGAATTCATTATTCTTCCAAGGTCACTGGATGTCTCCCTCTTTCACCCGTCCAAAGAATTTAAATTCCTTTGTCATCATGAGACGCCTTGGCTAACAAGAGAATAATAATATCTTTCCAAAGCTTTACAGACAGGGCCAGAAGGCCTCGCATTCGTTTGCCACAGAAGTCAACACTTACACACCCAAATTTTGAAATAGTTCAAAAACCCTACTGGAGATTATCCTGCGTCTGATTGTCCAGTCTCACCTTTGGATACATTTTGGTTTAAATGGAATACAGAGCACAGACTCATCCTAGAAAGGAAACATTTCTCTCTTCCTTCCTTCCCTTCCCTGTCCCAGGAAATTTCTAAGATTGTTTTTCCTCATTGTTCCTCCTTCCTCCATGAAATTTTAATATATAGATACATTGTATATCGGTTTATGTGCTATGTGGACACGTGTGCTTTATACACTCCAGTGAAACCCAATAACTACAGTTAGCGGAGAGTACATATATATTTTAGCAAAGAATAAGCTAATCTTTTATGCAGGATTATAAAGAGCTTTAAAAAAAAATTGTGATAAAATACACAGAACATAAAACTTAGACTCTAAGACACGTTTAAATGTACAGGTTAGGCTCGGTGCCTGTAGCTCAGTGAGTAGGGCGCCATCCACATACACCAAAGCCAGCGGGTTCGAACCTGGCCCTGGCCTGCTAAACAGCAATGACAACTGTAACAAAAAATAGTTGGGCATTGTGGCGGGCACCTGCAGTCCCAGCTACGTGGGAGGCTGGGGCAAGAGAATTGCTTAAGCCCAAAGAGTTTGAGGTTGCTGTGAGCTGTGATGCCACAGCACTCTGCTAAGGCGACATAGTGAGACTGTATAAAAAAATAATAATAGTAAGTGTACAGATTAGTGTCATTGGGTACATCACACTGTTGCACAGCTCTCACCACCATCCATCAGCAGAATTCTTTTCATTTTGCAAAGCTAAAACTCTCTACCCATTATGCAATAGTTTCCCATTTCCACCTTCCCTCAGCCCCTGGCAACCACCATTCGACTTTCTGTCTCTCTGCATTTGACTTCTCTCGATAACTCATACAGGGGAATCATATAATATTAGCCTTTTTTTTTTTTTTGAGACAGAGCTGTCACCCTGGGTAGAATGCAGCTCACAGCAACCTCCAACTCCTGGGCTCAAGTGAGTCTCCTGCCTCAGCCTCCCAAGTAGCTGGGACCACAGGTGCCCGCCACAGCGCCTGGCTATTTTTGCCTTGCAGCCATCATTGTTGTTTGGCAGGCCCGGGCTGGATTCGAACCTGCCACCTTAGGTGTATGTGGCTGGCGCCTTAGCCACTTGAGCCACAGGCGCCAAGCCCACTATTAGTCTTTTTACAGTTGTGTCAGGGTCCCTTCAAGGTCACCACTTATTGGGGCCTGGGACTGGCCAGGTCTCCAGCTCCCAGCTTATATAGGTTCTGGATGTGGACGGCTAGGCTACCTTGCTTGGGTCTTAGGTGCCTTGAGGGATATTTGCTTTAGCAGAAGGAAGAGGGAGAGAAAGACAGTATTTGAGGGAGTAAAGCGGTCTTAGTAAGACGAATACATCTTAGCAGTCTTTCGTAGAGAGAGATGCCACGCAGGCGTTCTGCAGGCAGGAGAAACAACAGAGTCAGAGGGTCCATGATCGAATGCGCACCCCTGACTGCCTGCTCCTCCAGCCTCTTATGGACACACTCCCATGGCTCTCAACACCACACGTGTAGAGACTGCCAATCACGGATGTTCTCGTCTCCTGAGCTCTCATGTTTGTTAGAAGCACCAAATCCCTCCCCATGCCTCTATCATCAAGGTGTTACATTACCGAGCTATACAGGTATTTCTTTTTTTTTTTTTAAATTTTATTGAATGGTAACTATGTACATTAATGCACTTCTGGGGTACAGTGTATACAGGTATTTCTTACAACTCTCGCTCCTCCTTGCCATGAGCTATATGGGTTCCTACACAGCTGGTTTATTAAGCTTAGCATAATTTCCTCAAGGTTCATCTCTGTTGTGGTATGTATCAGAATTTCCTTCTGGGCGGCACCTGTGGCTCAGTGCTCAGGGTGTCAGTCCCACTGCGGGTGGTGGGGTCGAACCCAGCCCCAGCCAAACTGCAACAAAAAATAGCCAGGCATTGTCACGGGCACCTGTAGTCCCAGCTACTCATGAGGCTGATGCAAGAGAATCACCTAAGCCCAGGAGGTGGAAGTTGCTGTGAACTGTGACACCACAGCACTCTCCTGAGGGCTACTGAGACTCTGTCTCTAAAAAAAATAAAGAAAAGAATTTCTTTCCTTTTATAGCTGAATAATATTCTATTGCATGGACATAACGTATTTTGTTTGTTCATTCTTCTATCCATGGACAGGGGCTGCTACCACCTTTTGGGTATTATAAATAATTCTACTATGGGCTGGGCATGGTGGCTCACACCTGTAATCCTAGAATCCTAGCCCTCTGGGAGGCCAAGGTGGGCGGTTTGCCTGAGATCACAAATTTAAGACCAGGCTGAGAAAAAGCAAAACCCCTACTAAAATGGAAAAACTAAAAATGGAAAAACTGAGGCAAGGGGATCACTTGAGCCCAGAAGTTTAAGGATGCTGTGAGCTATGACACCACAACACTTTACCTAAGCCAGACTCTGTCTCAAAACAAACAAACAAAAAAATCATTCGACCATTTACAGGCGGGTTTTTTTCTGGGTTTATAAACAGTTTTTAAATAAAATTTTGCTCTTGTGTCTTTGTTCAATATCTGTTTCAGCCATTGAAAACCTTTTGACGTTTAGTTTTTTGTTTTTTGGGGTTTTTTTTTTTTTTGCAGTTTTTGGCCAGGGCTGAGTTTGAACCTACCACCTTCGGCATATGGGGCCGGCACCCTACTCCTTTGAGCCACAGGCACTGCCCAGGTGTTTAGTTTGTATTATGAGATTTTGCGAAACCAGGATTTTTTAAATATTTTCATGTCTAAGACTTTGTACCCCTCAACAACCAATTTTTGCCCATTGAAAGCGCGTAAACTCTAATCCATAACATTCCGATTAAGAGATCAAAGTTGATTAGTGCGAAGGCTGAGTCCAATGGCCCAAATGGGAATGTGGTCTTATTTATCTATAGCGTATCGTTTTCCCATTATTTTTAATAATGCATGCTGCTCATGCCAACTGGCTCTTCATTATAAGATCTATAAGGGCAGGGCTTAGCAGAGCCAAAGAAGCAGCCAGCCCGCCAGCCAATCAAAACCCCCTAACAATGAGAAAACTGCAGCTTCACTTCCTCACCCTGTGGCCACCTGATCTAAAAATATCAACAGACTCAGGCTCCACTCGGACTGGAGGGGGGACCTTGCCTCTTTCTAGATGCGTAACAAGGGTACTATGGGAAGCTAAACATCACTAATACTCTTTTTATGTATTCTACTCGGAGAGCAAATGTCAAAAAAATTTACCAGCAAGACTGAAGCCTCATTAACATCCTCTCCTGCCAGTCAGATTATGTCTACGGTCAGAGACAAAGACCAAAGGAAGAGGAAGCCGCACTCCCTGGCCAGGCCTTTCCATCTTTTCCTTCTTCTGACATGACTAAAATTAGCGATAGACGTTCTTAGTAGTTGTTTCTTATTTGCTGGTGGCATCACAAATCATGATACCTCAACCA
Source organism: Galagoides demidoff (assembly GCA_963574575.1). Lineage (NCBI taxonomy): Eukaryota > Metazoa > Chordata > Mammalia > Primates > Galagidae > Galagoides > Galagoides demidoff. Next base: position 54,096 of record CAUYQV010011671.1, read on the forward strand.
CTTCTCATAGCTGACGACGATGAAGTATTATGATTATGGTTATGAAACAGCAAATAAATATTCTAGCAGGGAATAAACTAAGCTCTTATGTAAAATCATAAATGGCTGTTAAGAACGTAAATGTGGGCTCGGCGCCTGTGGCTCAATCGGCTAAGGCGCCAGCCACGTACACCTAAGGTGGCAGGTTCGAATCCCCAGCCCGGGCCCGCCAAACAACAATGATGGTTGCAACCAAAAAAATGGCCGGGCGTTGTGGCGGGCGCCCATGGTCCCAGCTACTTGGGAGGCGGAGGCTCGCTTGAGCCCAGGAGTTGGAGGTTGCTATGAGCTGTAATGCCATGGCACTACAGAACCCAGGGGGATAGCTTGAGGCTCTGTCTCAAAGAAAAAAAAAAGAACGTAAATGTGGCTTCTGTGATTCTTTCCAAAATTTGCTTCAGCCTTTTAAAATTGGTTTTGGTCTTTTGTTTCTGTTTTGAAGAATTTGTGGTGTAAGGATTTGTTTGGTTTGGGGGTTTCTTTTGGAGACAGAGTCTCACGTAGGCACCCTGGCAAGCGTGCTCTGGTGTCATAGCTCACAGCAACCTCAAACTCTTGGGCTCAACTGATCCCCTAGCCTCAGCCTCTGAAGTACCTGGGACTACAGGCACTCGCCACGATGCCTATCTAGTTTTTCTATTTTCAGTAGAGACAGGGTCTTGCTGTTGATCAAGCTGGTCTCAAACTCCTGAGCTCAAGTGATCCACCTGACTGCTTCCAGAGTGCTGGGTTATAGGCCTGAGCCACCATGCCCACCCAGTGGTGAAAGGATTTGTATGACCTTAATTAATTATGATGCTTCAAGCTTAGTGCCTGTACTCAGTGGCTAGGGTGCCGGCCACATAGACTTGGGGCTGGGTTTGAACCCTGCCCAGGACTGCCAAACAACAACGACAACTACAACAGAAAAATAGCTGGATGTTGCGGCAGGCCCTTGTAGTCGCAGCTATGTGGGAGGCTGAGGCAAGAGAATCACTTAAGCCCAAGAGTTTGAGGTTGCTGTAAGCTGTGACACCACAGTACTCTACCCAGGGCTCACATAGTGAGACTCTGTCTCAAAAAAGAAAAAAAAAAATTTAGGATATTTCACATCTCTGGGTCTGATTTTGATATATATATATAAAATTAATACCTGTAATCCTAGCACTCTGGGAGGCCAAGGCAGGTGGATTGCTTGAGCTTAGGAGTTTGAGACCAGTCTGAGCAAAAGCAAGACTCTGTCTCTTAAAACAGCCGGGCATGGTGGCAGGCACCTATAGTCCCAGCTACTTGGGAGGCTGAGGCAAGAGGATCACTTGAGCCCAAGAGTTTGAGGTTGCTGTGAGCTATGATGCCACAGTGCTCTACACAAGGTGACAAAGTGAAACTCTGTCTCAAAAGAAAAAAAAAAAAAAGGAAGCTAGACCAAACCCCTAAGATCTCGTATAGTTCTGAAATCTATTATTCTGGTTGTATTTATACAAATTACTCTAGGACAGTTTCAAAATGAAAACTAAACCAGCAATATTTGACAATGGGAGCTATTTTGAGTTAGAAATAGAGTAGTTAGAATACCTATTACGCTGTGAGAAACACTCTAAAAAACACATTTTGTGAATTTTAAGATACATGTTAGCATTTTCTCAACAATAACAACGATTTAAGTAAAATTCGCATGTAATTTACCTGTTATCACGGATGACATATGGTGCAAAATGTAAAACAAAGAAAACCATAACATTGTATAACTGGAGACTTCATGTTATATGAAATGAACATGTCATTCTAAAATGTCACTGTAGGGTGGTGCCTGTGGCTCAAAAGAGTAAGGTGCCAGCCCCATATGCCGGAGGTGGGGGGTTCAAACCCAGTCCCAGCCAAAAACTGTGAAAAAAAAAAAATCTTAAAATGTCACTGTGGAATTAGGACATTTACAGTTAAATAAGAATGTTCTTTCAATGAAAAAACCCAAAACATAATTACTTTATGACATACATATGGGGATACATAAAAATTTGCATGAGTAGATGTTATATAGAATACGTAATAAAAACATGTGAGTATATAATGACATAACTCAAATGTTATTTGACTGAAAACCGGCAAATGTATTTTTTTAACATATACGTGGGTTTATTAGGTTTCCACTTTTTGCCTTCACAAAATTTAAAAGGCTTAAAATTTAATAACAATGGCTCGGTGCCTGTGGCTCAATCGGCTAAGGCACCAGCCACGTACACCTAGGGTGGCGGGTTCGAATCCCCAGCCCGGGCCTGCCAAACAACAATGATGGCTACAACCAAAAAATGGCCAGGCGTTGTGGCAGGCGCCTGTGGTCCCAGCTACTTGGGAGGCGGAGGCAGGAGACTCACTTGAGCCCAGGAGTTGGAGGTTGCTATGAGCTGTGATGCCATGGCACTGTACCCAGGGGGATAGCTTGAG
>CAUYQV010011673.1:0-38917 GCA_963574575.1 Galagoides demidoff
GGGTCTTGTTCCTGCCCAGGCTGGTCTTGAAATTGTGAGCTCAAGCAATCTACCCATCTCTGCCTCCCAGAGTGCTAGGATCATAGGCCTAAGCCACCATGCCTGGCCCTGGAAATAATTTTCCATGTGAATTTTGAAGGCTTGCTCCATCATCTTCTACTTCCTGTTGAAAAGTCAAAGGTCACTCTGTTTCCCAGTCTCTTGCAACAACCCTGTTCTTTGTCTCCAGAAGCTTTCAGGTTTTCATTTCCTTAGTCTGTCTTGAAGTCACTCTATTTCCATGGATTGTTCTGGTCTCACACTGGGTCCTCACATCTTCAGTTTGGAGAAAAATTTCTAGAACTACCTCTATGATAGCTGGGTGCCGTAGCTCAGTGGTTAGTGTGCTGACCCTGCACAGCAGCAGTGGTGAGTTCAAACCTTGCCTGGGCCTGATTAACAAAAAGAAAACAAAACAAAAGAAAAAATACTACCTGTATGATGATTTTTAAATTTTCTTCTTTCTGGACCTCCTTAATTATTTAAATACTGGCCCTCCGGGACTGGTCCTCTGTATTTCTTCTATTTTTTTTCACTAATTTTTTTTTTTTTATCCCTTTTTACTTTCTGTTCTGGAAAATTTCTTTAATGCTCAAGAGTTTTTTGCTGTTTTTTAAATTCTCTCATCATATTTGTAAGATCTTTTTGTTTGTTCTTTGACTATTCCTTTTTCTTTTCTTTTCTTTTCCTTCTTTCTTTCTTTTTTTTCTTGAGACAAAGTTTCACTTTGTCGCCCTCAGTAGAGTGCTGTAGTGTCACAGCTCACGGCAACCTAAAACTCTTGGGCTTAAGCGATTCTCTTGCCTCAGCTTTCTAAGTAGCTGGGACTACAGGTGCCCACCACACACCCGGCTATTTTGTTGTTATCATTGTCATTGTTGTTTGGCAGGCCCAGGACAGGTTCAAACCCGCCAGCCCTGTTGTATGTGGCCGGCGCCTTAGCCGCTGAGCTATAGGTGCCTACCTGATTATTCCTTTTTCTATAGGACCTTGTTCTTTTTTCACAGGTGCAATATTTTCTCTTATTTCTCTGAGGATGTTAGTAATGTTTTGTTGTTGTTTCTGTTGGTTTCTAACCATGCCTAGTCTCTGCTTCCTCCAAGTTAATTATTTTTCTAATTGTCGAAAAGATTAACCACGAACATGGAGAACATGTTATAGCACAAATAACAAAGTGTTGCTACCCAGAATGCACAAAGAACTCATATAAATCTATAAGTAGACCCATAATTCAATTAAAAAGAAGCAAAAGATATGAACAAGCATTTCCCACCAGAAGAAATATGAATGGAAAACAAAAGATGCTCAACCTTATAGAAATCAAGAAAATGCAAATTAAGACCCCAGGGGGATGTTCCACAGAAAAGGAGTCTGGCCATGGCAAGTGCTGGGGAGGTGGGAATCAGCAAGAATTCTTAGATGCTCCTCATACAGTATAAATTTCCAACTTGGTAACTTCCCTGTGATTTCATTACTATATCATCACATTTCAAAATGTGAACCCTAGAGGAACTCTTGCAGATAAGAACCTGGAGATGCATACAAGGATATTCACGGCAGTGCTGTGTATAATGGCAAAAACCTGGAAGCCACCCTAATGCCTTTACCAGGAAAATGAATTAATTGTGGCATCTCCCTGTAAGGAAATCATATAAAGCAGTGAAAATGAATCAGACATAGCTGCAGCCAACTGTGTTTAGAAACAAAACACTGAGTGAGAAAGGCTTGTTGCAGAAGACTGCATACACCACCATCCAACATTTGTGAGGCCCAAAACCAAGCAAAAATAAAACGACATTGTTGAGCTTTTCATATGTATGTGATGCAAGTTTGTTTTTTAACTGAGAAAAATGAATCATGCAGAATTCAGGACAGAGGTTACTTCCATAAGGAAGGCAGGGGAGGGGATAAGAGAGAAGCCCACAGCGTGAGTCACACTCCCATGTTTAAATTGGATTCAAAGGTGTTCTTTATTTGTATGCTTCATATCAAGGTGGCTGTACATCCGGTGTTCCCAGAACTATACTGGTTTATATCTGTTGTCCCAGGACAATTATCCATTGCAATCTTTTTTCTTTCTCAGAGAGGTCCTGATGTGGATAACAAATGATTTGACTAGACGATACATTTCTTATAAAATGCAACATGTGGCCAGACCTGGTGGCTTACGCCTATAATCCTAGAACTCTGAGAGGCCAAGCAAATGGATTGCTTCATCTCACGAGTTTGGGACCAGCTGAGCAAAAGAGAAACCCCCATCTCTACTAAAAATAGAAAAATTAGCCAGGCATCGTGGTGGGTGCCTGTAGTCCCAGCTACTCAGGAGGCTGAGGCAAGAGGATCGCTTGAGCCCATGAGACGGAGGTTGCTGTGAGCTGTGATGACACTACAGCACTCTCTACCTAGGGTGACAAAGTCAGACTCTGTCAAAAAAAAAAAAAGCAACATACTTTTCTTTTGTATGCATCTTTTGTAACAAAATACTTAACAGTTTTTAATGCTGAGACCACAGCCTAGCCGTGGTGTTGGTGCCTGCTGTGGGCACCCCATCCTTGAATGAATAAAAGCAGCTGGGACATGGATGGAAGGTACAACCCTGCAAGAGGTGGACTTCCCAACATTCCAGGGATAACCCTGAGTAGCCTTTCTTGGGGCCTTTTATTGAAGCATTATACAACAGGTGTGGGGGCCCCACGAACTGGAGCTACGTGCTTAATGATCGCTATGTGCTCTTTCCCCCGGGAGCTTGACTCCCACCCTATTGCACCACAAATGTCCAAAGTATAACACCTGCTTGAGGCTTATCTCCGGGCAGCAAAACATCTCCATGCCCTCCAGGAGACTGTCTCGCTCCCCAGCACCTCCCGCAAGAACCGGTGGCTGCTTCTGTAAGCCTGGTGCTCCGTCTCCTACACCATGGTCTCAGGAGATGTTTGTGGTTTGGCCCTGGCATCCTCCTGAACAATGCTAGGTAACTTGGGGCCTCTGATGAACTAAGCATTGGCGAGCCCAGTCCCCAGACCTCCTCTGTCCACTCTGACCTCCCTGTGCCCTGGTCCCATGACCCACCAGCCCCAGGCTCTTTCCTGATCCTCTCCTTCATGGTCACAGTCACTCTATGTGGGGCCATGCTTACCGGGGGCCCTAGAACCTTGTCCACTATCCAGGTCCACACAGGGTCCCTGACAGCCCCTCTGTGCCAGGCCCTGCGCTGGGCGATGTCCAGGACCCAGTCATTGAGGGGCAGGCAGAGATGGAGACTATGATAACCCAGGGATCAAGGCTGTGGCATCACAGAGAAGACAGCCTGACCCAGGGGCCCAGCAAAGGCTGCCTGGAGCTGAGTTTTGACAGTCCAGTGGGAGTGAGCAGGGTGGGACAAGTAAGTGGGCAACATCCTCTCCCAGGCAGAGAGAGCAGGATGGAGCCGCATGAGGAAGCACAGGCTCGGTCTGGGGACACAGCCCACACAGTCCAACCCATGCAAAGCACAGGGCATAGGTATGGGGCCATGCATGGCAGCAGTGGGGCTGGAAAGGACACTTTCCAGTGGAATGCCAAGCCCAGGATCCTGGACTGTATCCTGAGGGCAGCGAGGAGGCAATGGAGGAGTTAAAGCTGAGCCAGGTGAATCGGATCAGTGGGGTCAGGGGGAAACTGGGGAGACAGAGTCAGAGGCAGAAGGAGACAAATCTTACTATTCTGATTGCTCCCAGAATCCCATTCCCCCAGCAGCCCCCCGCATCCCACACCTGTCACTCGCACCCCACTCACACCGCTGCAGAGCTGAGAGCAGCAGGCCCGCTCCGTGGTCTGTGTGCACACACCACTGCAGGGGCCCAGATCCCAGCCTTGCCTCATGTCCTACCTGTGTGACGCTAGGCACATGATGTCCCCATGTATTCAGCTTCTCACTCCGTAAAAATGAGGATGAGAAAAGTACTTACCCCATGGAGGCCCATGGGATTGCAAAGAGCCTGGCACCTGGTCAGTGCTCCGTAAACATGAGCCATCACTGTCCCAGGAGGCAACACCACCCCCTCTCCTCTAAGACAAAGAAGACCCTGGAGGCTCCTGACTTCCACTGCCACACTCTGCCTCAATACAGAACACCAGGACCGCAGACCTAGGACACTCTGGGGGGAGAAATCTCAGATACGTGAACTTAGTCACAGAGCTCTTTTTTCAAATACAAATTTTCTTTTTTGTTTTTGAAGCAGTGTCTCACTCAGTCACCTAGGGTAGGGCGCTGTAGTGTCACCACTCACAGCAACCTTAAACTCCTCGGCTCAAGCGATCCTCTTGCCTCAGCCTCCTGAGTAGCTGGGACTATAGGTGCTCACCACGATGCCTGGCTAGTTTTTCTATTTTTAATAGAGATGGGGTCTTGCTCTTGCTTAAGCTGATCTTGAACTCCTGAGCTCAAGGGATCTACCTGCCTCAGCCTCCCAAAGTGCTGGGATTACAGGCATGAGCCACATGCAGTCACACCGAATGGTTTTGTTGTAGAGTAGAGGGGGACTCTAGACCCCACAGCTGGCAGAATCCCATCAAGTCCTCTCCCAAAATGAGAAACATAGTTTGAGAATCCCCAGTGATGCCCAGAGGCCAGGGAGGCTGAGGCTCTGAGATGGGTGGGATTGTCCAACCTCACCCAGAGAGTCCCAGAAGTGTTCCTCAGGGTCTCAAGGGGACATCCCAGGGCTTAGCTGGGGTCAGACAAGGAGCAGTTTCACGTTTCTTGTAAACCTGACTTCTGTCTGCTCATGGCTGTCTTGCCTAATTCTTGAAGGCAGTCATCAGGCGTGGAAGTTTCTTAGCTTGAAGCTTTTCATGTCATAATCTCTTAAATCCTTGGCGCCAGCTTGGGCCTATTCTGTGGTACCTGGTAACTGGGATGGCCTAGGGCTACACTCTTTCTTTCCCATCAGGGTTTTCAGAGTCTGGGAGCCCGCAGAAACCTCTCAGAGACCCTGCCTTTCCCCAGAAACCTGGCGACAGCCTGTTAGGACCCAGAGGTGGGACTGGGATACAGGTAACAGCAGCCTGTTACTGTGCCAGTGTCTATGGCTTTCAAACTGGGAGCCCCTCTCCTGGGTGCTGAGTCAGAAAAGCTTCCAGCAATATCCCCCTCCTGCCTCCCTAGACCCAAGGAGAGACTATGCCCTGCTCCTGTGGCCTCTCCAGGTGTGGCTAGGGCTGAGGCAGACCCCGACTGCCACCCAGGGGTCAGGACCCCCCTTGGGAGCTGGGTTACTTGAGGCAATTCCCTTCACCTCTCTGATTCTCTGTTTCCATTCTTTTAAAATGGAAAGAATCATCTCTACCTGTTGGAGGTGTCACAACGTACCTGAAGTGGAGCATGCTATGGGCCAGTGCCATCAGGAGCGGGACTAGGTGATGTCTGGGAGGCGCCTGGGGAGCAAGTTCTCCCTGTGTCTGGCCCTGTGCTTGGCAAATGCTGGTAAAACTGGCTCTTTTTATTTAAGGGTCAGAGGCCTACAAAGGTGCCCAAGCAATGGCCTGGGGGCAGGGGCTTGCTGGGCCAGAGGTGGTCTGAAAAAACAAGTGGAAAGAAGGAAATGGGAGCCAGAAGTCAGCCCAGGAAGCCTCTCCCGCTAAGAGCCCAGCAAACATATCATTCATCTTCCCCTCCAGGAACAAGCTCCAGAGGGAGGTGGTGATCTGGTTTCCCAGGCCCTGGCTCTGAGGCCTCCCAGCCTGTCTCCAGGAGACGCCTCCTCAGCCTCAGGCTGGGTCCAGCCCAGCCCCCCAGGGACTGACTCCAGCACGGGCACCAGATGACACGTCTGGTGTGACCCCACTGTTGGGGGGCATTGCATGTTTCTGCATGATTTTACCTTTATGTATATATTGTGTGTGGAGATGGCTAATTCTGCATGAGATTTGTGTGGGTAGCTCTGTGTGTGTGTGTGTGTGTGTAAACTCTCAGAAGTTATTTTGTTGCTTGCTTGAATATAAGCGTGTGCATGGATGTCCGGGAATAGTGCATAAGTACTATTCCAGGTACTTCCTAGTTTTCAAGACACCAGGACCTCTTCACACTCTTCTGGAAAAATGAGGGGCAAGGAGCAGGCATCATTATTATAAATTCTGCTGCCTCCATTCATTCATCTATCCATCCATCCAACAACCAGGTGTGGGCCATGTGCTCTGAGACAAGAGGCTGAGGGCTCCCAGCTCGACTCAGGGCAGAAAGCCCACTGTCCTCCAGGGGCTGTAGGAACTGGGGAGTGAGATTCACTCCAGTGGGTTGTTGCCTGGTAGGGATGGGTACCCAGTGAGACAAGATAGTCTCATTTTTCAAGAAAAGCTAAAGATCTAGAAGATTCTAGATTTTTGTATGACATGTCTTGATCATTTATCTTTTAAATGTCTAATAAATAAATAAATTGAATTAAACTGTTGCAACCAATTTGATTAAAACAAACTACTGTGTAGGCTATACCCTGCCTGTGGCATGAACCCTCTGGGAAATTGAGGCTCAGAGATGTGCGTGAACTTGCCCAGAGTCACATCAGAAGTAAGAGGCAGAGCTGGGATACAGACCTAGGACTCCTGAGCCTGTGGCCCCTTCACTAGGTCTGGACCAAGGAGAATCAGTAGATGCAGGTCATTAGCCCTCCAGTGGGGATCAGCCTCCTGAGAGACACTACTGAGAGTCAGGGATTCGGCTGTAATGATGGAACCCCAGGCTATGGTGGAGGAGTTTTAGGACAGGCAGCCCAGCCCTCAGCCTGCTCAAGTGTTGAGAAATGAGATGGCAATGCCCCACCCAGACTTCCTGCTGTACACCTGTGCCAGTGTTTGCAGAGTTCCCAAGGGCAGTTCCGGGGATAGCAACAGGAAGTCACAGGAGTCCCAGCTTCCTGCTTCCCCAGGAAGCTTCAACTATCAGGTGTATGTCCAGTGGTCAAATGATCTCAATAGTCAGGGCAGGGCTGGACCCAGCTGATCAGACAGTGGCCAAAGCCCTTGCACACCAGATAATGTTTTATTTAATCCTCCCATGACACAGACGTGACTAAGGCCAGTCCCATTACAGTCTGGGCCTCGGTTTTCCCATTAGTCTTGCTGGGTTGATGGTCCCAGTGATAGAGAGTGTAGACATGGCAGCCCCATGGCTCTATAGAGTGTCAGACCTAGCCCAAGGAGGGGGATGCTGGTCCTGGTCTGGGAGCCTTCAGGGGACTGCAGCAAGGTCAAGGCTAAGGCTGGTGCTCAGTGGGAGCTTCCTGCACTGTGAGCTACACTGAGTGCGCTGCCTCTCAGCTGGAAGGGCTCCCAGACAGCTCAGCCCACCCCCACCCCCACGGAGACGCACAGGAGCGTTCACTTGGCCTCTGATGGTACCTTGCACAGCTGGATCACTCCTCCCACAACTGAGCAGCTGCGACAATCCCAAGTGCCTTTTCTGCCCAGTAGGTCCTCACCTGATGTCATGGATAGGTTGCTGGAAATTTCGACTTCAAGTGAAATGACATATAAGGGAACCAATTTTACTGTAGGTTAATTGTTATAAACAGGAGTTAAGTTCCTTTGACATATTTCTGGTCACAAAAATTGCCACCACACTTCTAAATAAAGACCCCCCCCCCCAAAGTAAACAGTGGAATACATGTGGACTACACATACATTGAGGTCAGCTTAATAAAAACAAGGAAGATAATCCTTTACCCCATTTCGGGGTTGCAGGCAGCCAGACCTTGTCCCAGCTGCTCAGGGCTCAAGGTAGGAACCACACCTGGACAGGGCACCCCTCTACGGCAGGGCGCACTCACACCAGGGAGACTGACACATCCCGATTCACATAACATGTGCATCTTTGGGATGTGGGAGGAAATCAGAGTACCCCAAGAAACCCACACAGACACGAGGAGAACATGCAAACTGCACACCGATGGTGGCCCCAGGTCTGATTGTTTTTTCACATCAACATTGTAATGGAACGATGTTGAATAGCATGATGTTATTCGAGGACCTGCCTCAGTGGGCAGAATGCTAACTCCTGGCAGCTCCCGGGCCTTCTGCCTGCCTCCTTCCTGAAGGCAGCATGAAAGAGTGGAAAGAGCTCTGCTGCCGCTCAACTCCAATAAGTTTACTTAGCCACGCCCTGGGTCTCAGTTTCTCCATCTGTAAACTGGGGTTAATACCTGCCCTGCTGTGAGAGGCTTGCATATGTGTTAGTGGCTAGCACTTATTCCTCAATTAAGCTAATTAATTAATTAAGTTAATCCTTATACCAGCCTTGTAAGAGGCATACTGTTTTCCAGGACGGAAAAGGTCCCATCTCCCAGGGCCGTGGCAAGAGAAAAATGCGATAATGGAAGAAAATTGCTTTGAACAGTTCCTTGCATGCTGGCACATAGCAGGTATTCAACCAGTGCCAGGTCCCTTCTCTTGTGGAGCTGCACACCCAAATCTCCAGGGGTTGGGTATTTGGTTTCAGTGGAACTTCCCCGCTGGTTTGGTTCCACACTCAGCATGGCAGACACAGGAGGGGTAACTGCTGGCTCAGTGTCCTGCCGTTAATAGAAGGAGCCGTGTGTCCCGGAGTTCTGAGGAGGTAGGGGTGCCCGGCTGGAGCCTGCAGCTCTCCAGTCTTCTGGACTGGAGCAGCTTTGGGGTGAAGCTTCCGCTGGAGACCACTGGTTGGCCTGGCACTAAGCAGGAGCAGCCCGGGCCCAGAGACTGTCCACACCCCCTCCCACTGCCCACAGCCACCCGTCTTCACTCAGTCTCCCACCCCACCATGACTCACCCCTCAAGGTGCCTGCCCTGTTCATCTCCTTCACCTGACAAACTCCGTGGCCTCCTCACTGGTCTCCCTGCCTCCCCTCTGGCCTCTCAGAGTCCCTTCTCCCACCCAGCCATGTCAAAACCCAATGTCCCGGCTCTTCCTCAGTTAACACCCTGCCATCACCCCCATCACCCTCTCGCCCTCACCAGGCATCCTGGGCCCTCCTACCTCTCCTTTGGGGGACCTCACTCTGGGACTCCCACATTCTGCTATGCCCTCTCACTTCCCGAGTCTCTTCACACCTCTGAGCCTTGCCCAGGCAGTGCCCCCTTTCGGGTTACTGTGTCTGGAGCCAGTTGGGGAGGGCACGTCAGAGAGGAACGTGGCCAAGCAAAGGCCGGGTGACAAGCCTCTGTCTGAATGGCCCGTGAGGAGAGCGGTGGACACAGGAGACACTGGGCTGGGCCTTCCAAGAGGCTCCTGTGCCCCTAGCCAAGGTTGGCGGAGGAGTGTGGTTTGTGGCCAAGTTACCACAGCCCACCCTTGTTTTATTTATGTATTAATTTGCCCCCATGCATCACTCTGACAGCTCAGAATTAGGCCGCTGTGGGGCCCCTGACCTGGCTCCTCTGTAATTCTGCCTGTGCTCAGGCAAACTTGGCCCTGACGTGTTTCTCTGCTGCTGATTTGTACCAAGGCCTCAGGGAATGGGGTGGTTCTGCTGCTATTTGCAGAAGGCCCCTGTGGCTTGGCGGTCTGACCTAGAATAGTTCCTTGTTCCTGGGCCTACAAAGAACTTGCTGTCCCCATTTTGCAGGTATGGAAGGTGAGGCCCAAGGTCACACAGTGAGTCTGTGGCCGAAAACCCAGGACTGCTGCATCTGAGCTGAAGCACTCCTCACTGCCACATCCAGCTCAGGATTTTATCAAAAAGGACTCCCAGTGGATAGGAAGGAGCAAACTGGGGGAGCAGGAGTGAGGACCCCACGGGCTCAGAGTCTAGAGTGAAAGTGGCCTCTTGCTCAGAGATATGCCTACCAGGGGTCCGTGGAGATGAAGGGTACTTACTACCACCAAGTCCCTGGCAGGCACCCTGTACTGGGCACAAACTCCCTCCTAGTTTCTCAAGGAGTTACATTATCCTTTGAAAAAAAAATACAAATTCTAGTTTTTGAAGGGGCATTAAAAGTGTGAGAGGAGCACCCTCATCTTTCAGGAATGGAGAGATTGAGCTCCCCATCACAGGAGGTACACTAGGACCAGAATGCCCCTGGCAGCAGGTCTAGTGTCTGATCAGAACCTCGGGCCACTGAACCGTGCAGTTGTCTGCTTGTTCCATGAGCATCCGTTGTCAGGCTCTGTGTGAAGCACAGGTATCGTGCTAAGTAAAGACCAGTGTCCTGGCACTCGTGAAGTTCACAGATCAGTGAACAAAACAGTGTTGTCGTCTGAAGTCCCCTGAAGGAAAATGAATTGGGGTGGGAAGCACTATAGCCGGGTGGCCAGCAAGGCCCCTCTGAGAAGGAACATCTGAGCAGACACTCAATGGATTGAAGGAGGGAGGGAGGTAGAGCAGGAGCTTCCAAACACACAGGAAGGGCATCCAGGTCCAGGGAATGGCCTGTGCAAAGGCCCGTGTCGCACTGCCCCACATCCTTTCCACGGCCCTTATCCCCATCTAAGGCACTCCAGGACTCCCTGCCTCCCTCACCCTGACTCCAGCAGTATCGTCCCCATACAGTCCCCATGTCCTGCCAGCAGAGGGAGCTGGGGGTTTGGGCAGCTCACAGCCTTGTTGATAATGACCACAAGTGTTTTCCCAGTGTGCATCACACATACCACCAGGGGGGCACGGGGTGATTCTAGGAGGTATGAACATCTTGTTTTCACAGTAATGCCTTTATTTTTAAATGTATCTGGAAAAAAGATAACAAGCACATCAAACCTGGTATGATTGCCAAGGACATATGGAGAAAAGGCTCTGTTTATTTTAGCTGGAAACAGGAGAATACACACACACACACAGGCAGACAATGTTAACAATGGTTACATCTTGGAGGAGGATATATAGGGTGTTCTTTTTTTCTTTACAGTTTTTGGTTGGGGCCGGATTTGAACTCACCACCTCCAGTATATGCGGCCAGTGCCCTACTCCTTTGAGTCACAGGTGCTGCCTGGTGTTCATTTTTCTACTCTTCAACTTTTCTATGTAATTGAGATATTTCAGAGTACAAAGTTCGTCAGGGAAAACAAAACTAGAGACCTTGCATTTCCTTTTGAAGGACAGTTCCTCTTTTTTTTCTGCTCTTGGTAGCAGACATAGCAGTTAGAAGTGCAGGCTCTGGGGCCCAGCTGCCTTGGGGGTGACTCCTGGCTGTGGCCTTGAACCAATTACTTAAACTGCCTCAGTTTCGTCATCTTTTTTTTTTTTTTTAGAAACAGAGTTTTACTTGGTCACCACCCTGGTTAAAGTGTTGTGGCCTCATAGCTCACAGCAACCTCAAACTCTTGGGCTCAAGTGATTCTCCTGCCTGAGCCTCTTGAGTAGCTGGGACTACAGGTGCCTGCCACTGTGCCTGGCTAGTTTTTCTATTTTTAGTAGGATGGATTCTCACTTTTGCTTAGGCTGGTCTTGAATTCCTCAGCCAGAGTTCTAGTATTACAGGCGTGAGCCAGCGCACTAGATCTGGTTTCTTCATCTTAAAAGTAGAGGTGATGACAGTGCCCACCATCCTGGTGGGAGGCTGTGACAGTGGGGGACATGAGGCAGGTGCTCTGTAAGCTCAGACTGTGCTGTGCTCAGCCCAATCCTTGGACAGCTCTCAGCAGGGTCTTTAAAGTGGGCCACAGGAGAAAGTCACATGGCCCCTGGAGATGGCCCTGCTGTGCGAAGTGGTTTAAGTCTGCCTCCTGTTACACCTGCACACACACACACACACAGAGACACACACAGAGACATGCAGACACACACACACAGAGACACGCAGACACGCACACACAGAGACACACAGACACACACACACACACACACACACAAACATACCTGCATGCCCAGCCAACTCTGCATTTTTGTAACTCGATCAGATTTATTACTACTTGTATCAGACTGTTAATTTTTTATTTCAATTTTAAAAATGTAATAACATTGTTTTGCTTTCACTGTTCGTTTTTAAGATTAAGGTCTAGTGGAGGCAAGTCCTGCTGGTTTTCCATTTACAGAAATAATGAAATGTTTCATGTTAAAATAAAGCCTATGACGTGAGTCGATCTCAACTCTCTTCACCATGCTTCTGTAAACACTGCTCTAAAATAAAGTGTATGACAATAAACCTCCAGCTTCAATTTAAAAAGAAAAAGCCTTTTAGAGAAAAGCAAGTCTATGAAGGGGTAAGTATTAAACAAATGCTAGCTCTGGAGATTTGCAGGCCTAGCTGGGTGGGAAATACAGCTTTTCCGGGGACCACTGTCAGCCCGGATCAGGACCCTGGGGGGGACCCCAGAGTTCTGTGGGTAGATCAGCCTCCTGAGGGTGTCTCCCAAGATCCTGCTCAGAGGGATGACAGAAGTAGGTTTAAAGACAGGTGAAGAGGTGTAGGGAGCAGGTGCCACCCTGACCTGGGCCTGAAGAGCAAAACCAAGGTGAGGGCTGGACTCTAGGTCCACAGGGCAGTAGCAAGGGGTCAGTTTCCCCAACTTCTCTCCCCTCCCTGCCTTGGTCTGGCTGCCACTGCTTCCCATTGGCTAAACAGCCAGAAGCCAGAGGTGGAGAAGTCAGGGAATGTTTCTAGTCTCAGCAGTCAAGGGTAGGAGGGTTCATAGATTTTGGAAAGAACCTAATTAGACTGCCCATGTGTCACAGGGGATGCATCACTTCCTCTCCCAAGCCTCGGTTTCCTCATTCGTCCACTGAGGTAGCTGGCTTGTCCTCCCATGAGAGGGGCAACAGCAGCAGGCTGGGGCAGGGTGTACGTGAGCCCTGGGCACACAGCAGACTCGCTGATCAAACAGAGCATCATCTGCTCTTCCCAAGAGAGGACGGTGCCCCTTCTGTCCCCTCACTGCCACGTGTGGGTGCTGAACTCTGCTGACTCCCCCCTCAGCCACACTGGGGGCAGTAATGTCCCAAGCACAGGTCCCCGTGGGTCCTGCCACCACCCGTTTGCTCAAGCCAGGCCTCCTACCTGGGATACCAGACACTCCTCGCTGTGGCAAATCTCACTACACTACGTCTCACCTGCTTACTCCTTCCCAGGACAGACAAGAAGCCCCAGGTCCAGAGAGGGAAGAGACTAGCCCAAAGTCACTCACGATAGGTTAGTGACAGGTCAGAGAGGTTGGCTATGACCTTGCAGGGAGGCCCTTTCTCTGATTTCTGGCCTGCACGGCTTCCCTAGGAGGCAAAAGAACCCTTGTCAAGGGGCAGCACCTGTGGCTCAAGGAGCCAGCCCCATATAACAGAGGTGGCAGGTTCAAAACTGGCCCTAGCAAAAAAAAAAAAAGAATCCTTGTCAAGGTTCTAACTGTCCATAATTTCCCAGCCTAGTTAAACACCTGCGAATCCATTTGCTACCTAACGATACAGAGGGAGCCCCAGGGAATTTTTGAAGGAAAAAAATGATCATTCATATTGCAGAAATAAATAAACATAGCCATGCAGGTGGCATGGGGAATCCTGAGATTTCAATCCCACTGTCTCTGTCAGCCACCCACCTCCCATTCTTTCACGGATAGTTGTGGCCTCCAGCGCCATGTAAAGAGACAGCAAAAGGGTCTTCAAGCCTCCCAGGGCCCAGGAAGGGAGGTCTTGTTCCAACCTCTGTGCTGGCTGGCCGTGCGACCTTGGGCACATGCCTGCCGTCTAGGGGCCCCAGTCTTTCCCACCTGTAGAAAGGAATAGTGGTCCCTCACTTGTTCTCGCTCTGCCAGTCAGAGTGACCCCAACCATTTTATTCTCTGTCCCCACCTTCTGCAGCCCTGTCAATGCTCCAGCCACACTGAATTTCCTGCCACTGAGATCAGGAAGGTACACCAACGAGGCTTTACTATGCAATAAACCACCTCCCAAATGCAAGAGTGTGTTTAAAACAATAAACATTGATGGGTCAGCTGGGCCACTTTGATCTCACTGTGTTAACTGCTGCCCAGAGTCAGGAGTTCCTTTCTGGGGAAGACTGATCACAGGATTGGCCCAGTTCGGCCTATAATCCTAGCACTCTGGGAGCTGAGGCAGGTGGATTACTTAAGCTCATGAGTTCAAGACCAACCTGAGCAAAAGTGAGACACTGTCTCTACTAAAAATAGAAAAGCTGAGGCAAGAGGATCTCTTGAGCCCGACTTGGAGGTTGCTTGAGCTAGGGCTCCACTGCACTCTACCCAGAGTGACAGCTTGACACTCTGTCTCAAAGAAAAAATAAAGAAAGAATTGGCCTCCGTTCTCCACCCTCCTCATACTGGTCTCTTGCCCTGTGAGGTTACCATTCCTCCCCTCAGCAGGGGGAGACTGTCTTCCCACCCCTCAGTCTGGGATGGTCTTTTTACTTGCTTTGACCATCAGGACGTGGCTGCAGTAATGATGGGCCAGTTCTGAGCCTCGGCCTTAAGAAGACGTGTGCTTCTTTCTGCTGTCTTGGACCCTGATCACTGCCGTGTGAATGACTTGGTCCAGGCTACTGGAGCATGAGAGACCCCATGGCGGGAGGCCCCAGCCATCCCAGTTGGGGTCTGAGGAGACTGAGAGCCCCACGTAGCTAGAGTGACCAACACTCTCCGTTTGCCCAAGGTTCATGGGTTTCCTGGGATACAGGTTTTCAGTACCATCACCAGGACAGTCCCAGGCAGACCAGATGGTTATCAGCCTACAGCTGGCCCACCAGCTGGCTCAGGTGAGGGAACAAACCCAGCTGAGAACACAGAACTGTCCCACTGGCCTGCAAATGCTTACCGTTTTAAAGTGTGGTTTGTTACAGGGCAAAATCTAATGGATACATCTCTGTGTGAAAAACTCAGAGAGGACGCTCATGGCTGTGCAGGTTGTGCACTGCACAACTGCAGGGGGGAACCAGTCGCAGAGACCACATTGTGAACAGCACTGCAGAACAGAAGCCTCAGCCTTAAGGGCTTCCAACATCACCTCCTCTGGGAAGCCTGCCCAGATTCCCCTGTGTCTAATGGACTAGGGAAAAAGGAACTTGCTGTGCTAAAAAGTACAGTTTTTAGAGTCAGACAAGCCTGTTTCAAAGGCCCTGATGCTTACACCTTGGAATTTCTAAATTCCAAATTTAGAAATTTGGAATGATGACAACTGCCATCTGGGGGTTGTGACCAGAGAGTGCATGGATGGTGCTGGCAAACAGCACGTGCTTCATGGAAGAAGGACGCACAGTGGTTTTTTTTTTTTTTTTTGAGACAGAGCCTCAAGCTGTCCCCTTTGGGTAGAGTGCCATGGCTTCACTGCTCACAGCAACCTCCAAATCCTGGGCTCAAGCGAGTCTCCGGCCTCAGCCTCCCGAGTAGCTGGGACCACAGGCACCCACCACAACGCCCGGCTATTTTTGGGTTGCAGCCATTATTGTTGTTTGGCAGGCCTGGGCTGGATTCGAACCCGCCACCTTAGGTGTATGTGGCTGGCGCCTTAGCCGCTTGAGCCACAGGCACCGAGCCAGACGCACAGTGTTTTCCCTGCGCAGTTCTGAATTCTCTCCTCTGTGTTCCCACTGCTGTCGCTCCACCCCGGGTTCCAAGACTTTCCTTCCCTGCAGGATGCAGTCACCTTGGGCCGGGTGTAATTCTAGCACTCTAGGAGGCCAAGGCGGGTGGATTGGCTGAGCTCACAGGTTCGAGACCAGTCTGAGCCAAGAGTGAGATCCCATCTCTAAAAATAGCTGGTGTTGTGGCGGACACCTGTAAGCCCAGCTACTCCGAGGCTAAGGCAAGAGAATCACTTGACCCCAAGAGTTGGAGGTTTCTGTGAGCTATGACACCATGTCACCCTACCCAGGGTGACAAAGTTGAGACTCTGTCTGAAAAAAAAGACATGCAGTCACCTCCTCACTAGTCTCCTGTTCCCCAAGCTTGCTCTGCGTTACGCACTCATCCCAAAGGGAACTTTCTTTTTTTACATTAAAAAACATACAGTAAAATTTACTCTTTCCTTTTGATGTGCGGTTCTGTGAATTCTAATCCATGTATAAATTTGTATAGCTCCCACCATAATCAGGATACAGAGGAGTTTTATCATCCCAAGGGGTTTTCTTTGCAAAATATGTCTTTTCTAATTTTGCTATTTTGGAATAAATAATATACATACTTTGTAAAAAAAAATAATTAAAAGTATAAAAGTTACTCAGTGGAAACTGTGACTCCTATCCCTGGTTGCTCAGATGCAGTTTGCAGTTTTTTCATGCACTTGCAGAGTTTTTTCATGCACTTGCAAGCATAAAAACGTAGCACTATCCTGCACACCATAGTTCTATACAACCGGAGTCACATCTTGCTTTTTTGTATTTAATACGTTTGGAGATTGTTTAGGTCACTAATAATTCTATCCCACACATGCATGGTAATTACCATATACTAGACACTGGTCTAAATGTCTTATGTGTTTCAGCTCATTTAATCTTCAGCACAATGGTTTTTTTTTTCTTTTTGTTTTTGTTTTCATTTTGAGACAGAATCTCACTCTGTTGCCCTGGGTAGAGTGCCATGGCATCATAGTTCACAGCAACCTCAAACTCGGGCTCAAATGATCCTCTGGCCTCAGCCTCCCCAGTAGCTGGGACTATAGGCATCCGTCACAACACCTGGCTAGTTTTTCTGTTTTTAATAGAAATAGGGTCTGACTCTTGCTCAGGCTGGTCTCGAACCTGTGAGTTCAAGCCATCTACCCACCTTGGCCTCCCAGTGTGTTAGAATTATAGGCGTGAGATACCACGCCCGTCCTACCACAATGTTTTGAGGTAGGTGGCATTATTACTATTGCTGTTGTTGCTGTTATTGTTATTATTAACAATCCTGTTTTCATGTTTTAGGAAAACTGGAGCATATCCCTTGGGAAGAATTTGGGCTGGAAAAGAAAACAACAAGAAAATCAAATACAGAAAGGTTAGGTTAAGGCCCAAGGTCACACAGTCAGTAAGTGGCAGAGCTGAGGTTAGGACCGGGCGTCCTGGCTTCAGAGTCTAAGGAAACCACAAAATTGTCTTTCGTGTCCTTTTAGCCATCTCAGGGAATTCCATTCTACCTCTCCATGCTCATTTATTTAACCAGGCTCCTCTCGATGGCTATCATTTGCCACTGTGAACAAGGCTGCACTGATATCGTTGCCATTTATCTTTCTGGACATGTGGAAGTGCATCTGTTGAATTAATTCCTGGAAGCTGAAGGCCTAGGTCACAGGGTGAGTACAATTTTATATTTGATGGAGATCACCAGACTGTCTTCCCCAAAGCTAGTGAATCTGTACTCCCATCAATGAGGCAGGAGAGAACTTACTGCCCTACACTCTCACCATCACAAATGATCTATGATTTATTTTATTTATTTATTTATTTATTTATTTTTGAGACAGAGCCTCAAGCTATCCCCCTGGGTAGAGTGCTATGGCTTCACTGCTCATAGCAACCTCCAACTCCTGGGCTCAAGTGAGTCTCCTGCCTCCGCCTCCCAAGTAGCTGGGACCACAGGCGCCCGCCACAATGCCCAGCTATTTCTTGGTTGCAGCCATCATTGTTGTTTGGCGGGTCAGGGCTGGATTCAAACCCGCCACCTTAGGTGTATGTGGCTGGCGCCTTAACCGCCTGAGCCACAGGCGCTGAGCCATGATCTATGATTTAAATGCTGATCTATGCTGTCAAATGGGTGTTGTCAGTCTTTTCAATTTTAACCATTCTGGTGGGTGTATGGTTGCATCTTATTGTGGTTCAATGAGCATTTCCATGATGACTAATCGTCTTGAGCACATCTTTGCTTTTTGGCCATCTGTATAACTTCTGTTGTCAAATGTCTGTTTGAATCTTTGGCCCATCTTAAAAATTGGATTTTCTGGGAGGCCAAGATGGGGAGATTGCTTGAGTTCAAGACCAAGCTGAGCAAGAGTGAGACCCTATCTCTAGTAAAAATAGAAAAATTAGCTGGGGGTGGTGGTGGATGTAGTCCCAGCTACATGTGAGACTGAGGCAGGAGGATCACTTGAACCTAGGAGTTGGAAGTTGCTGTGAGCTAGGCTGATGCTATGGCGCTCTAGCCTGTAGCAACAGAGTGAGACTTTTTCTCAAAAAAAAAAAAAAAAGTTAGAGTTGCCTTTTTCATTTTTGTGTTGTAAGAGTGATATGGGACAAGTGGCATCCCAGCCAGCTTGTGGAGCTAGGGAGTGCAGACTGGCTGCCTCTGCCTTGGCAATGTTGGTGTGGTCGCAGCAAGCAGCAGAACCAGCAGCCCAGAGGGTGGGCGGGGGGTCCCCATTTCCTAGGCCTGGGAATGAAAGGGATTGTAGCCATTCATTTGCCACCCAGACATGTTGTTCCAGACATGTCCCAGACAGATGTCCCAGACACACTAAATGTAACTACCTAGTAACTGCCGAGGGCCAGACATGTTCCAGACATGCTAAATGTAACTACCTAGTAACTGCTGAGGACCAGACATGTCCCAGATGTTGTTCCAGACATGTCCCAGACACCAGGTCCCAGACTCGCTAAATGTAACTACCCAGGGCCCCATGGGACTATATAGACCCCTATACAAAGAGCCTACAGAGAGACAGACAGAGAGAGACAGAGAGCACTTTTCTCTCCTGACGAGTTTTCTCTCTGCCAGGAGTTCTGGCACTTCTGTATTCTTTTCTGTAAATAAATCCTGTCTTACCCCTGATCTGTGGTCTGCAGATTCATTCTTCGAATTGCCGAGACCAAGAACCTACTGAAGAGCGAAGTTCCAGTATCAAGAGTTCATTATATATCTTAAATACCACTCATTTGTCTCGTATATATCTGTATATGTTTTGCAAATATTTAGTACCGATCCATAGCTTTCTTTTTTTTTTTTTTTGCAATTTTTAGCCAGGGCTGGGTTTGAACCCGCCACCTCCAGTATCTGGGGCTGGTGCCCTACTCCTTGAGCCACCCCCAATCCATAGCTTTGATACAGGACAAGTGGCATCCCAGCCAGCTCGTAGAGCTGGGGGCTCAGACTTGCTGCCTCCGCCTTGGCGGTGTTGGTGCAGTGGCAGCAGAGCAGTAGAAGCAGCCGGCTGGAGGGTAGGCAAGGGGCCCCATTTCCTAGGCCTGGGAATGAAAGGGATTGTAGTCATTCATTTGTGACCCAGACATGTTCCAGACAAGTGCTGTTCCAGACACACTAAATGTAACTACCAAGGGCCGGACATGTCCCAGACATGTTGTTCCAGACAAGCTATGTAACTACCTAGCCCCACTAAATGTAATAATCCAGGGCCAGACATGTCCCAGATGTTGTTCCAGACATATCCCAGACACGCTAAATGTAACTACCAAGCCCAGCTAAATGTAACTACCAAGGGCCAGACACATCCCAGACATGTTGTTCCAGACATGTCCCAGACACACTAAATGTAACTACCTAGCCCCACTAAATGTAATAATCCAGGGCCAGACATGCCCCAGACACCATATCCCAGACACACTAAATGTAACTACCAAGACCCCCTAAATGTAACTACCCGGGGCCCCATGCGACTATACAGACCCCCTAGACAAACAGCCTACAGAGTGACAGACAGAGAGAGAGCACTTTTCTCTCCTAACTCCAGTTTTCTCTCTGCCAGGAGCTCTGGTGTTTCTGTACTCTTTTCTGTAAATAAATCCTGTCTTACCCCTGATCTGTGATCCAGGGAATGAATCTGTGGTTCATTCTTTGAATCACTGAGACCAAGAATCTAATGAAGAGCAAAATTCCAGTATCAAGAGTTCATTATATATCCTAAATACCAATCATTTGTCTCATATATGTGTATATGTTTTGCAAATATTTTGTACCAATCCATAGCTCTGATACAAGACAAGGGGCATCCCAGCCAGCTTGTGGAGCTGGGGGCACAAACGGGCTGCCTCCGTCTTGGTGGTGTTGGTGCAGTGGCAGTGAGCAGAGGAACCAGCGGGCTGGAGGGTAGGCAGGGGGTCCCATTTCCTAGGCCTGGGAATGAAAGGGACTGTAGCCATTCATTAGCGACCCAGACATGTTCCAGACAAGTCCCAGACGCACAAGGGCCCCATGCGACTATATACCCTTAGACAAGGAGCCCAGAGGGAGAGAGAGTGCACTTTTCTCTCTCTGCCGGGAGCTCTGGCATTTCTGGATTCCTTTCTGTACATAAATCCTGTCTTATCCCTGATCTGTGGTCCGTGGATTCATTCTTGGAATCACCAAGACCAAGAACCTACTGAAGACAAAATTTCGGTATCAGCTTGCCTAGTTATGTTTTGTCAGTGATGTCTTTTGATGGAAGAAGTTTTTATTATTTCTTTTGATTTTTTTGAGACAGAGTCTCACTTTGTCACCCTCTGTAGAGTGCTGTATCATCACAGCTCACAGCAACCTCAAACTCTTGGGCTTAAGCGATTCTCTTGCCTCAGCCTCCCAAGTAGTGGGGACTACAGGTGCCTGCCGCAACGCCTGGCTATTTTTTGTTCTTGTAGTTGTCATTGTTTAGCAGGCTCTATGCTGGGTTCGAGCCTTCCAGCGCGGGTGTATGTGGCCAGCACCCTAACCGCTGAGTTATGGGTGCTGAGCCTCGCGGCTCATTTTAAAACCCCCATTTCCCGCAGCAGCCAGCTGAGTTCCACATGCCACCGCGCATGAGCCACCACGCACGCGCCTCCCTGCCTGGTGCATGAAGCTTCAGGTGACCAATCAGCCTGATTGTTGACAGTTTAAAAATCGAATACATGTATTGCTTTTTATGAATGTCCAAGTCAAAGACCAAAAGAAATTCTAATTTTATTTTTAGTTTAAATCATTGTTAGATGGCTAGGACTAATGACTTCATTCTTAGGATTTCTCAGTACCCACTTTTCAAAAATATAAGAGCACACACACATGCACAAAAATCCTTGGAAAGCTGTACAAGAGAAAAGTCTTCTAGTGTTTATCTGTTCTCTATTCCTCTCAGGGGGTATGTGGCTGGGTTTCAGGTTACCCTCCTAGTTTTAGGAAGAAAACCTCATTATCTGTATGCAAAGGAAGAAAACAGAACTGCGGTGAATGAGCGCCAAGGTGCCTTGTTCAGCCTTAGTATGTCAATTTAGCAAAAGGAATTTTTTCAAGCCCATTTTCTTATTTGTGGGCCTTCCCAGAAATAAACTTCATTGGAACTTTTGGAGAGCACCTCACGGAGATTTATACATCACTGGTGGCTGTTTCTAATGTCTCATTTTTTCTCAAACAGGAACTCATTTATTCAATTTCTCCTGTGACCTACTGTAAGCCTGGAACCAGGATAAGTGGGGCAAGAGCTATAGATTAGGCTGACTTCTTTGAGTGACCTTAGCCTAACTCAAATTGGTTTGAGGAAAAAAGGAATTTGTTGAGTTATGTCAGCTTCAGGCATAGTGGTTCCAGAGGCGCAGTGGCAACATTAGGGCTTCGCCTTTCTTCCCATCTTAGGTAGGCTTTCTTCTGTGAATGCTTTGCCCTCCATAGCTCCTCTCCTGAGACAATAGCAGTGACAGTTTCCAGCAGCTCTAGATTTACCAGCATAGCCACACAACAGTCCCAGTAAAAGTCCTGAGTTGGCTCGAATGTGATCCAGTTTGAGTCACTTGCTTTCACTTGATTGATTTAGAGGCGCTAGCCCAGATGCTATTGGTCACACGGATTGAGAATGAGGAACAGGTAGTTTTACAAAAGAACTCTAGGGCACAGTGACCAGAAAAAAGAAGAATAGATGCTGGCCATGCAAAACCAATAGATGTCCTCCCACTGGAGTAACAAAGATGAATAAATTACCTTTCTCTGGACTACAGAAACCCCTACAGGCACCTTGTGGAAGTGTGGTCTGACTGCTGCCATGTGGGAGAGCAAGCTGGCAGCCCTTTGCATCCACATACCCTATGCCCCAGCATCTCCTCCCTGGGAGGAAGAAGAGGTGGTTATGTGTGTGGAGGCAGCAGTGTGTAGCTTCTCCTCTCACTGGGAGAGTGCTTTGGTAAAATGTAATGAATGAACAGACCACAGTGAAGCAGTTAGAAGAAATGGACCAGATGTTCAGGCACATGTATGTTGGATCTTAAAAACAGTGAAAATAGGCTGGGTGCGGTGGCTCACGCCTATAGTCCTAGCACTCTGAGATGGGTGAATTGTTTGAGCTCAGGAGTTTGAGATCAGCCTGAGCTAGAGCAAGACCACATCTCTAAAAATAGCTGGGTATTGTGATGGGTGCCCATAGTCCCAGCTACTTGGGAGGCTGAGGCAAGAGGATCACTTGAGCCCAAGAGTTTGAGGTCACTGTGAGCTATAGGCCACAGCACTCTACTGAGAGTTGCAAAGTGAGACTCTGTCTCAAAAATAAATAAATAAAAAATAAAATAAAATAAATAGTTTGTGTAGAACTGCAATTATTTCTTCTTTAAATGTTTGATAGAACTTACCTGCAAGGACCCTCTGAGCCTCGAGTTTTCTTTGCAGGAAAGATTTTTATCACAAGTTTTATTTCTTTAATAGAAATGGGGCTATTTAGTTTCTCTATTTCTTCTTTTGTCAGTTTTGCCTGAGTTTTGCTAGAGTAGTTTTAAGGAATTTGACCATTTCATCTAAGCTGTCAAAATTTGCGTAAAATTGTCATAATGTTCTCCAGCTTTTCTTGCATGATTTTCATGTGAAATTTTTCCCATGTCAAAGAACGCTTCAGCTTAATTCCCCTATTTCTAAACACATAGATAGACAACATATCCTATCCATTCTTGTAATTAAACGAGGTCCTGATAGAATGATAGAATTCTGGCCAATAGATGTGAGTAGAAGTGACAAGTATCACTTTTAGAACTGGCCTGAAAAAACCTCCTATTCTGATCATTCATGTTCTTTTACCAGCTTGAGGGAGATGAACACAGTCACCTTGGAAACCAAGTGTTGGGAAGAGAAGGAGAGAGCGAAAGGGAGACGAAAGAGAGGGGGCTATCAATCCGGACCATCTATTTTGGACTCCGTGTAAGCAAAAGATAATACCTGTCATCTTCTAGCCACCATATACTTGGGGAAGAACTCTATTTTTATTTTTATTGTAATCATCCTAAATGTATACATTAATTTCTCAGGGAGAACTGATTTTATTAAAGTAATATCTTCCTATTCACAAATAGTGTGTCTCTTTCCATTTATTCTTATTTTGTTTTAGGTAACATTATAATTTTTCATATACATTTTGCATATTCCTTTTTATATGTGTCACAGGATATTTTATCTTTTTTGCTACTTTTGCAGATGGGAGCTTGCCTTTAACTACCTTTTCTAACTCATTATCATATAGGAAATCTATTGCTTTTTACATTACATTTGTTTCCCTCTATCCTATCAAAATATCTTATTTGTAATTTTTTTTTTTTTAGTTTATCAGGTGTATATGTGGGTCACTACAAAAGTTTTGAGACATACTGTATCATGGTTGTTATTTCACTTTCTTTTTTTTTTTTCATTGTTGGAGATTCATTGAGGGTACAAGAAACCAGGTTACACTGATTGCATTTGTTAAGCAAAGCCCCTCTTATAATTGTATCTTGCCACCAAAAGGTGTGTCACACACTGAGACCCCATCCCCCCCCGTCCCTCTCTCTGTACTTCCTTTCTGCCACCATTATTTCACTTCCAAGAAACAGAGTTGACAGTGTCTTTTCTGATTCACCCGTGCAACTTTCAACTTGTTCAGCTTGTCGCTGTTTCTGGGTAGGCTTTATTTGTTTACATATGCACAGATGTTACATTTCTGGATTTTTAAGTATCTCGAAACTTTCATAATGACTTACATAATATCATATGTAAGTAATATAGTACTTTTGTCTCTTTCTTCCTTGCTAATATTTATACTCCCTCTTTCTTGTAAAATTATAGAGGCTAGAATAATGTTGAACAAGACTGGTGTTAAAGTTTGCTTGGACTTATCACTGGTCTGTGTATTGGCTCCCCTCTTGCTTGAGAGAACTGGCTCTTGCAAACCAGGGTTAGATCTAGAAGTTTGATCATATTCATGCTGATTTTCTAGCGACAGGGAGCTGGACCCCTTTGTCTAGTAACACTCCCAGCCTGATTCCCCCTTGCAAAAATGATAAGATTGAGGCTCAGCAAAGAAGTCACCTGCTATGTGCCCTTGGACAGGGGATTTCATTTCTCTGAGCTTGGATGCTATCTTGCATAGTCAAGATGGGTGATAAGCCCCTGAAATGTGTACACTCACTGATGTTTGCTCCTCTCTCCTCCAAAATTAAAAGACCTAACCTAGGCTGGGTGTGGCAACTCCCACCTATAATCCTAGCACTCTGGGAGCCCAAGGTGGGAGGATTGCTTGAACACAGTATTCTGAGACCAGTCTGAGTAAGACTGAGACCTTGTCTACTAAAAATAGACAAATAGCTGGCTGCAGGAGCATGTATACCTATAGTCCCAGTTACTCGGGAGGCTGAGGCAGGGGGATTGCTTGAGATTGCAGTGAAGGCAACAGATCAAAAAAACAAAACAAAAAGAACCCCAGACCCATCCTAGATCATCATTCTCTGCCCATCACTCCCTTTATTAGCTGTTTAGCCTGGGGTAAGTTCTTTCCCATTGCCAGCCTCCATGTTCCCATCTGCCAAATGGGCATTTCTGGGGGTTTGGTCATCACTATCCTCCTCCCTTATAATTGTCTTGAGGCCTACAGCAGTGTGAAGTAAGAGAAGACAGATCTGTGGGTTGTGGGGCTCCTCTCACCCAGCATTGTGCAGGGCTGCCTGGCCTGCTGAAACAGAGATTTCTGCAGATCCTTGGGCCAAGGGCCAGAAGTTAATCAGCAGACAAACTGCAGAAACAGGCCCTTCATTATCACCTTTGGCAGTTGCCAGGTGATCTAAGTTGACCCCCTGGCCTTTCTGCAGCTCAGCTTGTCCCCGCTCCTTGAAGCCCAGAATGTACCCTTTGCCTGCTCATAGCTCCCAGGACCTCTAGGCTGCCACTGTCCAGAGCTCCCTTGGCCCAGAGGACCAAGGCTAAGTGCTTCAGCCTGGTTGTTGCCCTTGGTGACCCCTACCAGAACCTTGGTCCCCACCCAACACTCATACCCAGCCCTCTTCTACCCCTTTACTTGGGCTGTTCTGCTTGCCTGTGACAATCCCTCTCCTGGAGAGAATGATGCCTGACTTTCAAAGACAGCTCATGAGCTTTCTCCTCCTCCTCCAGAAAGTCTCTCCTGATGCCCTTGCCACAAGGACCTCTCCCTCCTCTGAGTTCCCTGTCTCGGTTACTAGATAGTCTGGGCCATGAGGCAGGGAATAGGGCCAGGAGAAAGTTTGGGCCAGAACAGGGTTTAAATCACACCTCAGCCACTTTTAACCTTCCAAACTTCGGTTTCTCATCTGTACAATGGAAACATTATCAATTATCTGTTCCAGATTGGCTGCCTGGAGGGAATTGTACTTCTTGAACTGGAATCAACTCTTATCAGCAAAGATGTGGGCATAGGGCCCAGAGCCTGGAGCTTGGCCCCGGATATTAATCTATTAATTCCCACCCCATCAGCTTTACAGCTGCTTTCTGTGAAATCCCCTTATCACTTTAATCTTCTTTAGTCCCCACTTTTTTCCCAGAAAAGGAGGAGCCATCTCACCCTGATTAGGGAAACCAGAGAGGAGGGACGGCTGAACTTGGGTCCTGAGAGGACCTGGATGAACCTGGGGGGAGGCACTGGGTCTGGGATCCCCCACTCCACCACCCACCGGTTGTTGCCTAGGGAGCCAGGGTGGGAGGGGTTTCCAAGATCACCCCCAAATGTCCTCACTGGGAGAAGTGTGCCCTACCACTTATGAACACCCACAGGCCTGTGCTGGGTGCTGAAGATGCTGGCAGGGAGAGGGAAGGGTCCCTCGGTCTATTAGAGACGCTGCCCCCACACCATCTAGAGACCCAGGGACTGCAGGCTCAGAGGAGCCCCTGGAGCTGAGGAAGCCCCCCCCCCCCAGCGAGGCAGGGTGCTGGAGTAACGGTGCTAAGTGGCACTGAGAGCTGGCGTGGGGTTGGGGTGCACAGCCCATCAACCTGCACAGGGTCCCACAAGAAGCTCTACATACTTATTCTACACTGGGTTCCAAAAGTTACATACCAGTCTTGCACGGGGGGAGGTAAGTCTATCACCAAAGGGGCCTGGGAAAACATCTCCTAGAGGAAGGGCAGAAATGGGGGCCAGTATTTACCCCTACATCCTGTGACTCCGGACAAGGCCCTTTCCCTCCCAGAGGCTTGGTTTCTGCTTATGGTCAGTGAGGGTAATTAGATGGGGAGATTCCAAAGCTTCAGAAGGGGCTGGAGAGATAGGAAAATGCAGTCCAGAGGCCATCCTTGACCACTTGTTCTCCCCACCCATTGCCCCAACACTCCTGGGAGCTAATCAGATTACAGGGCCTGTGGAATGTTCCAGTACTGCCAATGGGTTCCTGGTTCTCCCTGCACACACTCTATTGCATTGCTTCCGGGTCTTCTTTCCTCTGCGGAGTTGGTCACCATCCTGGAGGAGGCTGGGTGGACAATGTCCCCTCCCCCTGCCTCTGCTGCAGCTGACCCTTCCACAGAAAGCCAAGCTTTTTAGAGATTTCCCCTACCCAGGATCAATGTGGCATCTCAAGGCTTTCCAGCCCCAGGCTAGTCTGAGCAGCTTTGAGTAAGATGTCCCCCATCAGGTAACCCAGCCCTGAGGTCTGGAGGGCCAAGGCTGCCTTTGTAGGGCCAGGCTGCACCCACAGAGTCCAGGAGGTCCCAAAACCTCTGGCAAGCCTATAACCCTGGTATATGCCCTCAAATGAAAGTCATCTAGGGCCTATCTCAGGCAGAGGCCCATGTGCCAGGGCAGGTCGAGGTGGGGGGGGTGACCTTAAGGGGTCACCATAGGAAGGGGACCTACCCAGTATCTCAATGTCCCCCTACAAATGTTGGGGCTATCATGAAGCAGGTAGCCCACCCTGCCCAACTTAGACCCAGTGGAATTCTTTACCCTCCCTTAAACCTGCTCCTGCTGAGGTCCCATCCCCAGGGGCATGCCACCCCTCAGGCACCTGTACCAGGAGTCTGAACGTCAGTCAATGCTTCTCCCTCTCCATGCTGAGTCCCTCTGCCCTTCTACTGTCACTCAGGTGGCTGTCCTCCATAAACTTGTCCTGTGGCCTCCAGTTGAGTTTGGTCAAACCTCTTCCAACAGGAGAAGGGCAGGCAGGAGTGGGGATGGGGTATCTGTGGCCCAGAATGCAGGGAGGCTGGTCTCCGTCAGTGACAGCACCTGTCGGGCACCATCTCCCACAGCCACCCAGTCTGGTCCAGTGATCTTGCCCTCCCTCTGCCTCTAGGCCTGGGTGTGGTGGTGACAGCTCCCAGAGGTGGCTAGCCTGGGTGTGGCACAATCCTTCCTTGGCTTCCTTTATCACACCTAGACTTTCCTAAGCAGTCCCTTTGTCACGCTCTCCTCCGTCATGCAGTCTGAATGCACCACCCTCTTCCTGCCAGGACCCTGCAGGAAACACCCTCTGCCTCCCCCATCCACCCCCACCCCAAATCATCAAGTCCTCTCAATTCTACTGCCTGAGTGACTCCCTAACCCACCTTCTCCTGCCCGGCTTGTGTCATTGAAACGCCCTAATAATGAATGGTCTCTCCACTCCACCCGGTTCCCCATCGCATCCTTCACAAGCAGCTACGGTGGGTTCCTTCAGATGCAAATCTTCAAAGAAATATTTTTAATATTTAAAACATTTTTTGTCATGAAAGCTGTACTCGCTTATTGTGCAAAATGTCAAACACTACAGAGAAGTAGAAAGTGAAATGTAGAAGCCTCTGCCGCCACCCTCACCCCGCCCCAGCGTCCCTGTCCTTACAGCCACCAGATTCTGGTTCCTGTGGATCCTGCCACACTTCTACACGTATGGACGTACACTTTTGTTCACACGAATGGACTTGGATAATATATAAGCCTGCAAATACTTTTGCATTTGTAACATACCTTGGGGAATTCCACATGTCCACATGTATTTAACTCTTTTTTTTTGGAGACAGAGTCTCACTATGTCACCCTTGGTAGAGTGCTGTGGTGTCACAGTTCACAGCAACCTCAAACTTTTGGGTTCAAGTGTTCCTTTTGTCTCCCTAATAGCTGGAAGTATAGGTACCTGTCACCAGGTCCAGCTAGTTTTTTCTGTTTTCAGTAGAGATGGGGTCGGGGTCTTGCTCAGGCTACTCGCACAACTCCTGAGCTCAAGCAATCCAGCCACCTCGTCGTGCCAGAGTTCTAGGATTATAGGTGCGAGCCGCTGCACCCAATCTTGCCATAGGAATTCCTGTCCACTATCACTGTGGCTAGACATTTTTGCAGGATTGACTTGCTGGGTTAAAGGTAGGGTGACCAGATTTTAACATTGGTAAAGCAGGACAACATGCCCGGCAGGTGGGGCAGGGGCGGGGCGGGGGCTGGATGGGGGGCAGGGTGGGGGGTGGGGCAGAGGACGGGTCAGGGCAGGGCCTGACAACTGCAAACTTTGATAAGCAGTTCTCAATAATCACTTCCAACAATTATTTGTTATTATTACTGTTTAACATTATAAAATTAACAAAAATAATATAAAACTCATATTCTGGAGAAATAGCCACATGGCAGCCAAAAACCATATATTCCCTTCCTGTTCTCCCACCCATTCGTGCATTGTTTCCAAAAATCGGGACTTCTTTAAAATGCAGGATGTGGGACAAATTGTTCAAAAGTGGGACGTCTGGTCACCCTAGTTAAAGGGCATATATATTTAATGTTTGAAGGATGTATCAAATTGTCTCCTCAATACATTGTTCCAATCGCTGAAATATGAATGAATCTATTTCCCCATATCTTTGTCAACCCTGGGTTATTAAAGACTTTGATTTGTGTTTGTTTGTTTGAGATGGAGTCTTGCTCTGTCACCACGCTAGAGTGCACATAGCTCATTGCAACCTTAACTCCTGGGCTCCAGTGATCCTCCTGCCTCAGCCTCCCAAGTAGCTAGGGCTGCAGGAACCTGCAACCACACCTCACTAATGTTTAATTTTTTTGTTAAATAGAGACAGGGTCTTACTACGTTGCTCAGATTAGTCCGAACTCCTGGCCTCAAACAATCCTCCCATCTCAGTGCCCTCACCCACTGCCAGAGTGTTGGGATTACAGGTGGGAGCCACTGTGTCTTGCCGCCTCCAGGTTTTAAGAAGAAAATCTGACCATGAGAATTTCCTGCTTAATACTCCACACCTCTCAAGGAGGTGGAGCTTGACTTCCCATCCCTTAGGTGTGGTCTGGGCACAATCACCTCTTTCCAAGGAATATAGCATGGAAAGGGAGGGGAGAGAGTAACTGGAGTTATGGTGGAGAAACCTGATAAAGGCCACCAGAGCCAGGTGACCCAGGTCAACATCAACAGTGATAAGTCAAGCCGAGCATAAGCAGCCTTGGTTCGGTGTCAAAAAAGCTGCCCTTTGCCTTTGTGGCAAAACCCTACAAAATCTCTAACCCCAGTCTAATTATGAGAAAAATATGAGACAAATCCAAGCTGAGGAACGTTCTCTTTTTAGCTGTCATGGTCATCAAAAACAAGGAAAGTCCAAGAAATAGTCACAGCCAAGAGTAGTCTCAGGAGACACGATGACTAAATGTAAGGTTGTGTCCTAAATGGGAAGAGAAAAAGGGCCCTAGGTGATAACAAAAGAAATCTGAAGAAGTACTAACAGGTCAACATTGGTTCAGTATTTGGAACAAATGTAACGTGTATGGGACTCTGCAACCTTTGCAATTTTTCTGGAAACTTAAAACTGCTCTAAAATACAAAATTGAAAAAGCCCTCACATCCAGAATAAGCCACCCCTGGGCACCCAGTGGCCTTTGCGATCTGGCCCCTGCCTCTCTATTGAGTTGTGTCCCCCTCCTCTCTCCTCCGGGTACCTCCCACTCCCATTGTATCTGTAAGTTAAATTTCTGGAAAGAACCACGATTTTCAGTGCTTCAGACTGTTGCAAATTATGTTACCCTCCCTGGTTTGATTTCTCTCCTCCTTCCCTGATACACTTCCTACAAAAGGTCAGACTCTAAGACCAAGGACACTTCCCCCAGAGCATGCCTCTGCTCTCCCCTGACAGATCTCCAGAAAGGGCTTCCCTAGCTTCTCAAGGGCATACGTGGAAACTGGACTTGGGGCCTGTCTTAGTTTCCTGTGGCTGCTGTAACACATGACCACAAACGGAGTCACTTCAGAAACAACAGAAGGTAGTTTCTTCCAGGGTTGGAGGCTAGAAGTCAGAAATCAAGGGGTCAGGAGGGCCACGCCCACTGCAGAGGCTCGGAGGGAGATTCCCTTCACCTCTCCCAGCTTCTGGTGCCTCCTGGCTTCCTTGGCTTGTGGCCACATCGCTCTAATCTCTGTTTTCACCTTTTTTTTTTTTTTTTGGAGACAGAGCCTCAAGCTGTTCCCCTGGGTAGAGTGCTGTGGCATCAAAGCTCACAGCAACCTCCAACTCCTGGGCTCAAGCGAGTCTCCCGCCTCAGCCTCCCAAGTAGCTGGGACCACAGGCGCCTGCCACAGCGCCTAGCTATTTTTTGGTCATTGTTGTTTGGCAGGCCCAGGCTGGATTCGAACCTGCCACCTTAGATGTATGTGGCTGGCGCCTTAGCCAGTTGAGCCACAGGCACCGAGCCTGTTTTCATCTTTATATCACCTTTTCTGTGTGTCTCTCCTTCTGTCTCACTCTTATAAGGATACTTGTCATTGGCTTTAGGGTCCCTTGAATAATTTAGGATGATCTCTCCATCTCAAAATCCTTCCCTGCAGCTATAAAAATGCTCTTTCCAAAAAAGATAATCCCTACAGGTTCTGGGGATTAGGACATGGACATTTCACTGTAGGGGGTGGCCATTCAGCCCCCTACAGAGCCCAATGTGGCTGGCTCCAAGGGCCCTTTCTGGCTCACTTTGCAAGCAGCGTCCTCTTTTCTGTGGGTTGATCCTTGATCCTCTTTGCAGGGGGGCTTGAGGATGGGTCACTGAAGGCCACACTGACCACAAAGCAGGATTGCCAAGCTGGTTGGAGAATAAGTGGGCTCTGTCACAGCCCATGTCTAGTTGTAGATTTTGAGATGTGGAAGATATTTATTAGGGATCAACAGGTGGGGAAGCGATGGGGAGGAAGCAGGATTAGGTACAGGGAGAATGGTGATGCGGGTCCAACAGCGCTCCAGCCGCCCCTGGAGCCCATGTGGCCCATGTAAGTTATCTCCTGGTAGGACAAAGTGTCTGCACCTTTATATACTGGCCATAATCGATCGCGGTTTGCCCTTCTGTGAAATGAGGGTAATGATACCTCCTACCTACTTACTGCATTGGAAGGTTTAAATGAAAAGCCCTGGGTGGCACCTGTGGTTCAAAGGAGTAGGGCGCCGGTCCTATATGCCAGAGGTGGCCAAAAACTGCAAAAAAAAAAAAAGAAAAAGAAAAGAAAGAAAGAAAAAGAAAAGCCCTGGGTGCTCGCAGTTGCCACCCACAACAACCCTAGGAGGTGGTTCTGTAATTCCTTTATAGAGGAAAAAGCCAGGGCTCAGAGAAGGCAAGCAACTTCCCAAAGCCACCCAGCCAGTAATGGCAGAACCAGGACTTGAACCCAGAGCCTGAACTCCTGACACCTGTTGTCAACCCAGGAGCCCTGCAAGTGCCAGTCTCCACACCCAGCTCTGCCGCTCTCACTTCTCTGTGGCTTGTGGCCTGTTCACCCTGCTCCCAGCCACTTCCCGGGCTGTGCTGCAAACCTTAGAGAGGCTCTCTGCTCCTGGGGCGCCCTCCTGGCTTCCTTCCCCCTCCACTACTCTGTGACCAATGCTCCAGCCTCCCAGGACCCCTCACAATTTTCTGAGCATGT
This sequence comes from Galagoides demidoff, assembly GCA_963574575.1. Taxonomy (NCBI): domain Eukaryota; kingdom Metazoa; phylum Chordata; class Mammalia; order Primates; family Galagidae; genus Galagoides; species Galagoides demidoff. The sequence continues at coordinate 31,918 of CAUYQV010011673.1, forward strand.
CCTCAACTTGCCCTGCCTCCGTGTCCTCTGTCCCCATACATGAAAGTCCTTCCCCTCATCTTGCCTTTTGACTGGCACTCTCCCTCTCTTCTCAGCTGGTTCATGTCTTAATCACAGCTGAGTTGCCTTGGGTCTGGGCTGACTCTGTTTCCCCCAATAGACTAAAACTTCTAGGAGAGTAAAGAACTGCCAATCCGTAGCTCTCACACAGCAGGCTTCATGACCTGGGGCTGGCCACTCCCTCATCTCTGAACCTCGGTTTTCATATATAAAATGGAACTAAGGGGTAGCAGAGCAAATGCTGGCACTTATGCAGTTAGCCTAGCTGCAATTTTGCTTCTGCCTGCAGGCCCAGCCCAGGGTCTGAAAACTCTGCTCAGCTCTCCATTTTCAATTATGTATTTCTTCCCACACTCTCCAGTCCTCAGCTTCTCTCCTGTTAAATGGGCTGTCAAAACAATTCCACACAGCAGGTTGTTTGAGGATTAAACGAGGATTAGCCCAGCGGGGCTCTGTGGGCTGCTTTCTTCTTTTGCCTGCACCTTCACACCCTCCAAGGATGGGCTGAGAGCCAGGTGGCCGGGGCTCCTGAGCTCCCGGATGGTATTAGCCGCTGCCCTTCAGCTTCACGACCAATTGCAGGGTTCTAGCAGGGGGTGGGAGGTGGCTATAGTGATGGTGACGCAGATCTGCCCTTGACTGGGGATGGAGGCACATTACCTGCTGACAGTGTGTTCTGTCCCCCATGCCCTGGCCCTACAGTCCCACCCACAGCCTGAGTCAGCCTCCTCCAGGTCCTGTTTGAGGGAGCCAAGCAGAGATCCCAGCCCAGGACACCCAGGCACCACCAGGCTCTGTGCCCTTGGCAAGTCCTGCCAGTGTCTGGGTCTTAGGAGGTGGCCAGGGCCAGCTCTAGCAGCTGAGAACTTGGATGCAGACCCTCCTTCCCTGCCCTCCACCCCCACTGCACAGCGTGATGGTTAGGAGTACTGACTCTCATGCAGGCCTTGCCACCATCAGCCACACTGCCTGCACCTCTGAGTCCTCATCTGTAAAGCTATGTAACAGTGTCTACCCACAGGGTTGTCCTGTGGCCTGAACGAGTAGCCCCAGGAGCCACTCCATGAGCATTAGCTGCTGTCATTTCCCCTGTGTCCTGTGTGTGGGGAGGGCAGGGATGACAATCCCCACTGGGAGTAGGGAAACTGAGGCCCAGGAAGGGACCATACACTATGGCTGGGTTCACTCCTGCCTCTTCGTTTCCTGGCATTTCATCTGGGGTCCCCGTTCTCTATGTCCACATCCTCTGGGACTCATGAACACCCCTTCTGTGCTGAGCACTGGAGGCCCCCCAGCCCAGACTGTGGGCTCTAAGCCATAAGAGGGGGCTTGGGCCTCACTGCATGCAGGTGTTTCACAGGACAGATACAGATGAGGAGGTGGAGACTCAGAGAGGTTAAGCTACTCATCCAGGGCCACACCGCTGGCACACAGCCGCCAGGTCCTCAAGCTGTTTTGCCCCAAACCGTCTCCCAGAGCTCACCAGCTAGGCCCCCACTTGCCCTGAGACTTTTAGGAAGAAACCTAAGGCTCAGGCGCAGATCCCCAGCTGAGAGCCACTCCTCCCACCATGACTCCTGCCCACAACCCACCTTGGCCTGGCCCTGCTCCTCAGAGCCACGGGGCTGCCTGGTCACCCACCTTAATATGAAGGAAGAACTCCTTCCGACAGCCCCCAAAACTGCCGCTGACAGCCCCAAAGACTGCCGCTGCTACTGAGGGGAGCAGGGGTACAAGGAGAGAAATTGATTTAATTTCCTGGCCGTATTTCTCCCCTTCCCTTCCTCTTCGAAGCAGGGGCTCAGTTCTGGCTCAAGGAGGCTCCCAGCAGGGCCTGAGGCAGAAGTTGTCTGTTAGGACCCTCCCTTCCTGGTCTGGACTGCAAACGTTCCATAGAGAAATGAGGGGGCCTTCTGAAGAAAGTCTGGGAAGAGAGGAGGAAGGACTCTTCCCTGAGGGGCTTGGGGTTCTGTAGGTCTTAAAATAATAGGACCTCAGGCAGGTGAGGCCATATGGTTCCAGCCCCTCAAGAGGCCCAGGTCCCCCGCTGCAGAGGTGCAAGGTGTGTCAGGAACCAGTGAGACCTGCCCTGGGCCTTACCCTGACACAGGACCCCTGTCTCACCACCTCGGATTAAGTTGATCCTTAGGAATAACAGGAAGGTGTCACTCACACAAGTGGCGTGTGGGCCCAGCTGCCCCTCACCCTGATCCCCAGGCCGGGCTTCACCTCACCTGAGAAGCCTGTGCTGTCACCCTCCAGGACACAGCAGTGACTCACCTGAAGCCTCTGCCCCAGCCCAGACGCGGGAGGTCGATGTCCCACAGTACACCTGGGCCCAAGCATGGCCCACATCAGGCCCAGGAATCCTCCCTGCACGGCGGCGTACCCCAGCCCTCCCTCAGATCCACCTCTAGACCTCGCCCATCTTCTCAGACTGTGGCCCCCACCTGGGTTCTTTTAAGCCTAAGAATAAGTCCACCTGCCTTCTCTTGCCCAGGGTGATTATGCTAAACCAGAGGAAATGGTCCTGGCAGGCACAGGAGCTGAACCTCCCCCACCCTCCACACGATTATCAGCCTGGAGTTTCATCCCACCTGGAGGAAAGTTGCTTCAATAATTTATTTGGACCTTATCACAAATCCACTCCTGGTGCTGTGGGAAGTATGAGGGAAGGATGATGCTATGGCTGGAATGACAAGCAGGGCAGGCGACCTCACCTGGCTGCTGGGCTGGGGGGTGGGTAGGCCTTTGATCCTGGGGCCTGGCCACCTCTTCCCGAGGTCCATCTGTAAAATGGACAAAGGACCACCTGTCCTGTTCCTCTTCTGAGGAGTAAAGACACCCCGGGACCCTGCATGCCCTGGGCTCAATGGGTCCTGGTACAGCGCCCAGTCTCTGCTGGCTGAGTAGACACAGAGCGCCTGTGGGGTCTAGCTCACCCCCTCGCTCCCTCCCTTCTCCCCTTCCATAGCACAGGCCTGACTGTGGACACCCGGAGTACAGCAGTAAACACGACTCAGTGCTTGTTCTCTTGGGGCTTTGAGATTTTGAGTGGTCGATGATTTAGTAAGTAACATAGTTAATTAATGGATAAACCAGAACAGGGACCTGAGGTAGGAAGGCCGCCTTGAGGGGAGGCTGACCTGAGAGTGTAAGGGGGTGGGAAGATGTGGGAAGAATGTCTGGCAGAGGGAACAGCAGATGCTAATTGAGAAACCAGAAGACATAGAGAGACAGGTTATTTACGGGTCTGTGGGCCTGCCAAGGAGTTTGATTTCTATTCTAAATGTGTTGGGAGGATTTAAGGTTGAGGAGTGACACCCTGATCCTCTTACCATGCCTGAAGAATGAATGAACAAATGTACGAGTGTATGAGAGAGAGAGGGAAGGAATGAATGGCTGTGTGCACCAGTGGTCCAGACATGCGGGTATATCAGTATTGTCATCACCATCATGATGAGCACTGTTATGAATCAATCTTTGCACAACTGCTTGAGGACTTTTGAAAAATGTACCCTTAGAAGTGGCAGTAACGACTCTCGGGACCTGAGACAGCACATGGTGTCACACGGAGAGCTGGGAGAGGGTGGGAAGCAGGCTGCTCCTGTCAGGGCCAGCACAAGCCAGGGTGAGGAGGGGACGACCCCTACACAGGCAGGGGAGCTCTGGCTGGGGTGGCCCCTCCCTGGGCACCTGCAGGTCTTCCCTGGGGCCGGGATGTGGCCGCCCCAGATAGCCTCATTTGGGGGATATCAGCTCTGCATTAGTGTCCCTGAGGGCCAGGGGTCAGCCCCAGGCCCTTGCGTCACCATCCTCTGCACTGTATCACATCTCAGTCACCCCCACACCTCACCCCTGCTTGCCTTCCAAGCCCTAATCAGTAGGCCTGGGAGCTCCCAAACAGACAAGGGACTGGATGCCAGATGAGGTCTCCCTGTGACAGCCTCATGAGGTCTCCCCTGTGAAATCTGAGGTCTTCTCCCTGCAAGGCCACGCCTCTCGGGAGCAGTGACAGATCCACCAGCCCCAGGAGTTTGTCCATCTCCCGCTGTGGCCAAAGCTGGGGTTGGAGGAGCTAATGAATGAACACAACGTCCCAGGCAGCCCCAGAGTATGGGCCAGGCCATGGCATCCATGTGTAGGTCTGGGTCTGGAATGAATTGTCGTGGTACCAGCCTCTTGACTCCTAGGTGCGTCTGTGAGCTGTTTCCTCATCTATAAAATGGAAATACTGATCATACCTCCCTCTTAGAATTAAGATCATAAATAGTAAGTAAATAATAGCATTTATTATTATAACTATAATAGCTAACACTTTTTAAAAACTATGTGCTAGGCACTGTTCTAAGTACAATTGAAATTATCTTGGCAAAGTGCATAGCATAAATCTGGTACTCAGTAGGTGCTTAATAAGTGGTGAGTAGATAAGTTGAATGAGTATTTTTCTTGTTTATTTTGAGACAGAGTCTCAAAGCAATCCTCCAGCAATCCTCAAAGCCCAAATCTTGGGCTCAAGCAATCCTCTTGCCTCAGCCTCCCAAGTAGCTGGAACTAAAGGTGTGTACAACGCCCAGCTAGTTTTTCTCTTTTTAGTAGAGACCGGCTCCTGTTCTTGCTTAGGCTGGTTTCAAACTGAGCTCAAGCAAGTCACCCACCTCAGTCTCCCAGAGTGCTAGGATTACAGGTGTGAGCCACTGCACTCTACAAATTAAGTGAGTTAAATGAATATCCTCAGTTTCCAGGATCAAGTCTCACTCATGGGCCCTACTGTGTACCAGGCCTTGGACTGGGGGGGTCTTGGCTCCTGCCTTTTCCTCCTGCTCAGGTGTCGGGGTGCTGGGATGGGCTGTAGCCATGGAATACAGAGAAGCCTGGGGCTGCTGTAATACATGTCATTATTGTTTTAACCTGTCTTGCCCATGGTGATCAGCTTTCTACAGACAACTGACCACATTGTTTGATGGTGGCTGGGCCTCAAGCATGCCACCTTGGGTGCAGCAGAGGGAAGGAGAATCTAATTTGCTCTGAACACAGCTCACTGGCAGCCCGGCACATACTCTGATCAAATATTTAGATCCTCGGGAGCCCTGCCTGTAATATTCATGTGGCGGGCGAGAAGGCACTGGCGGCAGCCACACCGAAGCCTGGGGCTCTAGTAACCAGCGGCGTCTCACCTGGAGAAACACGAGCCAATCTAGCCTTCGAGAAGGACAAAGAAACCACAGGAAAACATCTGAGCCCCCCCCCCACCAACTCCACCACCCCCTGGTCACCCCAACACACGCTCCAAACCCACCCAATGCAGTTTTCAACATGGCCTTTGGTAATAAGCATCAGAGACTTTTTAAAAATTTGTACAACTTTACCCCAGAGGGGTTTCCTTTCTAGAAATTTGGATGAAGGCAACACTCAGAAATGTAGGAAAAGCTTTGTGTTTAAGAACATCCATTTATTATTCATAATGATAAAACGTAGAAATATCCAGAATCCTGAACAATAAGAGATTGGTTAGGGAAATGTCATCTTAGCAGAGGAGAATGCAGCCACTAACAGCTGTGTTCACAAATGGTTTTATGACATGGGGATATTATGAGGATATTATTAAATGTTAAAGGTAGGACAAAAAATGATATATCTAGTACTAACATAATTGTCAAGGTAACAGTTTAAAACTGGGCCAATTATTTCATCTCTCAGGGCCTCTGTTTCCTCATCTGAAAAATAGGTGTGGCACAAGGCTTATTGTGAAAAAGAATAAGAATGACATTTGACAGTGGTCTAGAACAATGTTTGGCATATAGCAGGCAAGCAATTTGTGGCACTTGTTATCAAAATTTTAACAAAAGGGACTAGAAGACACTGCCCCCAGATATTAATGATTGGCTGTGCTTAAGCGATAAGACTCTGAGTAATTTTAATTTCCTTCTTTCTTTTCTATTTTCCTTACTTTTTATAACATAATTTCCTTACTTTGATAATATCATTACTTATGCAGTGAGAACATTTCTAATGAGCTTTATATTATTCATTCAGCAAATATTTATTGAGTGCCCACAGTGTGCCAAGCACTGTTCTAGGCATTGAGATCCAAAGATGAATAGGACAGACAAAAGTCTCTGCCTCTGTTGAGCTTAAGCAGGGGACAAGGAGCAGTAGACATAGTAAGTAAATAAATTATGCGGCTGTTAAAAGGTACTGACTGAGAGTGAAGAAAAGCAGAGAGCAAGTAAGGCGATCAGTATGCTACCTTGGGAGGCAGGATGCAGTTGTTTTTTGTTTTTGTTTTTTTTGAGACGGAGTCTCACTATGTCACCCTCAGTAGAGTGCTATGGCATCACAGCGCACAACAACCTCAAACTCTTGAGCTTAAGAGATTCTCTTGCCTCAACCTCCCAAGTAGCTGGGACTACAGGCGCCCACCATAATACCCAGCTATTTTTTGTTATTGTTGTTGTCATTGTTGTTTAGAGGCCTGGGCTGGGATTGAACCCGCCAGCCCTAGTGTATGTGGCTGGCACCCTAACCACTGAGCTAAGGGCAGCAAGCCACAGGATGCAGTTTTAAAGAAGGTGATGGGGGGTGGCTTGGTATGATGGCTCATGCCTGGAATCCTAGCATTCTGGGAGGCTGAGGCTGGTGGATTGCCTGAGCTTAGGAGTTCAAGACCAGCCTGAGCAAGAGTGAGATGCCATCTCTATTAAAAATAGAAAAACTAGGCTCGGCACCTGTGGCTCAATCAGTTAAGGCGCCAGCCACGTACACCTAAGGTGGCGGGTTCAAATCCCCAGCCCGGTCCCGCCAAACAACAATGATAGCTGCAACCAAAAAATGGCCGGGCGTTGTGGCGGGCGCCTGTGGTCCCAGCTACTTGGGAGGCGGAGGCAGGAGACTCGCTTGAGCCCAGGAGTTGGAGGTTGCTATGAGCTGTGATGCCATG
>CAUYQV010011674.1:0-31325 GCA_963574575.1 Galagoides demidoff
CCTGTGGTCCCAGCTACTTGGGAGGCGGAGGCAGGAGACTCGCTTGAGCCCAGGAGTTGGAGGTTGCTATGAGCTGTGATGCCATGGCACTCTACCCAGGGGGATAGCTTGAGGCTCCGTCTCAAAAAAAAAAAAAACCAACCTTTCCCCAAATCCCTTTCCCCCCAAAAACCAAAATAGTCACTAAACAGTGAGATTTATCATTTTTGCCCATCTGGAGTATCCTGGGTCACTGTGATGAAGTTCACAGAAGTGAGGCCTGGCATCCCAGCTGGTGCAGACAGGGCACAGCCGGGCTCGCACTCCACGCCTTTCTTTGACAGTCACAAGCAGGGCAATTCTGATTATGGGTGAGCAACTCGGAGCCAAGTCGACATAAATTGCAATGCTCCAAAAAAAGAAATCATGCCCTCTTTATTCCTGAAGAGTCCCAAGCGCACACTTGGCATTCAACAAACTATGTGCAGTGACTAATAATCTTCACCACTGGTTTCGTTTCAGCTCGGAGAAATTTCTCTCCACAGATAGACATGGTTACTGTCCTTCCCTCCATTACAATTAAGCTGGACCCCAAAGCACATAAATACGTACTTCACAATGATGCTACTCCCTGAATACATAAATATATACTTTATATTAGTAAGACTACTAACCCGGACTTTGGCTGAAGAACAGGAGGAGTATTGTCTGGAAGAATTATCGAATAAGCACATATAGTTTTGCCTTCCAGGATCTTTGCAGGTTTTAAAATGTAGCTTTATATCTCATTCAAAACCTTGAGCTGATATTAAAATTATAGAAACATATTCAATAGTCATGTTATCACTGGGGGAATGAATTGATCACTATTCTATGCCCCATGAGTGATTAAAGCATGAGGGTCTAAGTCTGCCGCCTTTTTAGCACATTTTATGAATTTGAAGGATGTGCGGGATGTTTTCGGGGAGTTTACTGGACAGGTAAATTCTCCCTTGCCTGCCCTTTCCCACTCATTTTGACAGACTCACCTAGGTAATTATATCTCACTGAAGTCTCCTCGCAAGCAGTATTTGAAAACTAAGAATTCTACCACGTAAGGAATCTTCCTGCCAAAAAGCAAAAACAGAAACAAAAACAAAAAAACTCCAAACTTCAAAGTGGGGAAAGATATGTTCCTCTTCACCCTTCTCATTCATTTATTTTCAGGCACTAATTCACCTTGAATTTAAAATGCATTTTTCTCTGAAAATGTATGCCAAATAACCGTTAGCATTTCTTTTTTTAATAGAACATGGACATAGAACTTTCTAGAGGAAGGGACTTCTGACCCCATCTATGACTGGGTCCCCATGGAGGGGAGGAGCTTATACCCACCCCTTCTTCCCCCTCTCTTTCAGGTGCATCCCAGATGGTTTAAGTGATTTGTTCAAGGTCAAGCATCCAGATTAGCACTCAGGCCTCCCCACCATATCATGCTGTTTCCTCAAAAAATGACTTCCCTACACACCCTGGCTTTTAACCTCTGCGCAAAAAAGTAGGGAAGGGAGAAAAATCCATAAAGTCATGATTAATTATATCCAAAACATGTGTTAAATAAATAAACATAAACACCTTTCTGGTGTGTGCCCACACCTCAGTGTGCATCGAGCCACAAGATGATGATCAAAAGTGAAGCTCAAGAAAAGTTTGGGGTCCCCAGAGTGAGGGAATATCGGGCTTGTTCTCTCCTAGGACTCCAGTCAACAGTCATCTAATAATGAGGGGTGGTTTCAATGCGAGCAGGGCACCCCCACGCTAAATCCACTTCATGAAACACACAGAAACGTGGTAACGATTTTCAAAACATGAAAGTCTCTCTCCGGATACACATTAAGAACACAATCGTTCACTCCCCCCTCCTTGTATGTAGTGTTAATACCTGACTCTCAAGTATTAACTGTTTCTGAGTCGATTCGGTCAAAAAGTTTTCATGACCTTTTCAGTAACAGAAGCATCTGAAAATTAATTCAAGAACACCAAACATCTTAAAGGTAGTGCTAGATTGTCACGTGGAACAACCGGAAGTTAAAATTCTCAAGCAAATGCACAACCACTGTAACCTTAGCTGAAATAATTGGCAAAAGACTATAACTACTCCTGAGGACCAAGTCTTAACTTCCAAATCTACACTATGTACACAGTTAATTAAAAATTCATTTTAAAAACTCTATAATATATTTTCTTTGTAATAAATAGAACAGCACAAACTCATACAACACAAATAGTTGGTCCAGTCATGCGTAATTCACCAGTAACACTCAAAAAGCAACCCCCTACACGCACACTCCCACTGTCACTCCAAGCTATCATGAAGAGACAACCATCCTGAGCCATTTAAAAGAGAAAGAGAGGGAGAGAGAAGGGATCGTGGTGGAAAATAATACACAGCTGTGATAATATCATGTTATTTTAAAATACCATAATGTAGTTTTACTTTTAATAATAAAAGATAAAAAAGGGGTGTCTGTGAATAATTAGAGATTGCAGTCTGAAGCCAGTTACAGTCACTGCAATTGATAATAAACTGAAAACCCCTTGAGAGCAGGTAAATGCTTTGCAACCCTGACCCCCTGGCTCTCACATTACTTAACTACCCTGCGGTTCTTGCATTACATCACCATTCAAGCGATTGGTTCCTGCGTTTTAACTCTCTCCCTGTCTCCTCCGATTAGGAGCAACACCGTAGCAAAGAAACTTCCTCCGAGTTTGCTCTTTCTTGCTTCGCTTTTTATTCCTGGCCCTTTTGCTTCTGTTGCTTTGCTTTGCTCCGCTCTTTTTTTTTTTCTTGAGCCTTACCGGCCTCTGTTCAACTCATTCAGGTCTCTTTACTAGAACAAAAACTCTGACCAAAGTGAAAAGAAATGCCTCCTCGGGCCAGAAGAAGAGCGAAGAAGGAGCTGGGGGAAAGGAGAAGGAAGGAGAGGGGAGACAAAGACAGGCAGAAAGGGGGGAAAGGGGAGAGGACCAGGAGGAGGACCAACACTTGAGAGCAGAAGGCAGCGGGGGCAAAAAAGTCTATAAAGTCAGGAAAAAGAAAATAAAATTAAAAACAAACCTCATGGACATCACTGAGGCTGAATTCCCTCCTGAGGTGCAGAACATGAGAGCTCTGGAATGAGTGTGTGTAGAATTTGAGCCAAAGCTTAACTAGCTTGAGTGAGTCATATCCTTCCCATTTGATTCCAGGCCAAGCGATGATGTAATGTGCTGGCCCTTCTCTTGCGCCCAGCTCTGGCTCTCTCCCTCCAGCTCGCTCGCTCTCTTTCTCCTGGGCTCGCCCTCCTCCCCCTTCTCCTTTTTAGCTCAGTGCTAGTGAAGTCACCATTTAAATCTGGCAGAACTGAAGCAAAAACTTCAATGTAACCAAAACAGCCCCAGGCCGAGTTCCAGACTCAGGGAGCCTGCCTGGTGCAATTGCCCTTAGAAACGGGTAAACAGAAGGGGAAACAGTGCCGCTGGGGATGGCCCTCCAGCTGCCATCTGAGAGCTCAAAGAGGGGACAGGGACTTCTGCAGGCAGGGGTCCCTTGGTTCTGATAAGAAAAAAAAAATTCTGGTTTAAAAAAAAGTGTTTGGAGAAAGGGAAATAATGCCGAGACTCGAGTGGAGATGGAGAAGCAGGGAGAGAGAATAGGTTGGAAGGACTGAGACTGAAAAATCAACACGGGTGAGCAGCCCGGGCTTTAGTTCCGAACCAGGTGACAGGGTTTCCATTGCCCAGGGCCCTTTTTTTTCCTGGAGCTGGATGGGACTTTCTGTTGCTGAGTGCCAACCACCACCCCTCCAGAGAGTTCTCGCATCTGACCTCCCTGTCAGCAAGGGCAAAACCACTTCTGGTCCAAACACGCGCCCGTGTCTGGAGCCATCAAGGGCTGTGAAATCACAGTCACTTCTCCGCTGGCCCCTGCTGGCCGCTGCTGGCCGCTCTTTTATGTGCTAAGGAAAAGGACCCTGGCCACAAAACACAAAGCTTGCCTTTCTGAGATTAGCACCCGGCTCTCAGGTGAACCGGCTCTCAGGTGAACCGTCCACGGAAGAGGGAATAAAAACAAGTTCCCCCTCAAAATGAAAGACAGGCTACCCCTTCCTCGACTTGCGGGAGGGGTGAGCTGAAGCTGGCAGTGCTGTCTGTGAGTTTAAAGAGGAGACAGGGAGAACAAACCCCCCTGCGTCTCTTTTTTAATTACACAGTGAGGAAAAACAGCCTGGGGGGGCCAGAGGGGGGAGCCAAACATTATCCTTCACGAATGACAGCGAAACCTTTTAATTGCCGAATTCTACCCCTCCCTGGGACCTCCCCGCTCAGGACTCTCATAGAACAGTCTAGACACTTGCCGGCTTTATTAGCAGGGCCTTTTACCCCCACCTTCTCTCACTTGTCTATTTCCCCTTACCCTTCACAGCATCTCCTCCAAAAAGAAAAAGTAATTTTCAAAAATGGGAAGTTCACTAGTATTTTTTTTTTTATGCCACAAAAGCAGAAGGAAGGCATAGGCTGCAATTTTTTTTCCCCAAAAAATGACCAAAGCTTTTTCTATAGCCTAGTTGCTCTTCTGGCCCATGAATCAGGTAGACAATATAAATATTTGTCTCTCTGCATGTTGCAAAGCAGACAGGGTCTTGACTTCTAAACTTTGTTTTTGGAGGTATCTCTCAGCTTATTAAAGATACTTGCTGCTGAAGGTCAGGGGTGTTAATCTGAATCCCTTCGGATTTAAATCACAGATTCAGGGAGTATCACTGTTCATGGGGTGAGGAGTTAAAATGCCCCACAGACTCCCCGACCCTGAGGCTGAACCGGGGAAGAGCTTTCTCCAGCATGCTGGCCTCTGGCATCATATCTTCAATTGATGCCACCCTGACTTCCAGTGACACCTTTATCAAAGCAGGCAGCTCTGAATTAGAGGTGATCAGCCATAATTACAGCTGGCGCCACTGAAGCCCGTGGCCTGACAGCGGCAAATGTGGTTGTTATAAAGTTTGGTCCACCATGTCAAGGGCCTGTATAACTCATTTACGTCTGACTCGCCAAGCAGCCATTGATTTTTCTTCTGCTGCAGGGAATAAATAAAACGAAATTTTCAATAGCTGCTATAAGCCTTTACACTTCAAGGCAGGCCGACAAGATTTTGCATAAACTGCTTGCTCCTTTTGAAATGTGCCGTTGACCATCTCAGTTACTGTTAATGCTAAGGTCTTTTTCTTTTCCCTTGTACACTCTCCACAGAACTTCCCCCATCTTAGTTTTTCCTATTTAAAATGTTTTCTTTATGTTACGTATATGCCAACATGGATATGTGGTGGAGTCTTCCAAATTTATATCTTCCTATAAACTTAACGGAAAATGCTCTCTCTAGGATTTCTCTTAGACCCCATTACAGGGACTGCATGAAGCCCTAAGATAATGGCCCTACGTGTTTTTCAGTGAATATGCTATAGGTAAAGATGATATAAAAGTAGCTTTCCTGTGCCTGGCTTGGAAAGAAGAGAGGATAGTGCTGGCATTGGCCACAGCCAGGCACAGGACTCCAGGGAGACACCCCAGCACCATTGCTTCTGCCTGAAGAAGAAAGGGGCCATGAGGTTCGAAGGTGGTGTGTGTGGCTCTCATCAGGGAGTGACGTGGCCAATAGGTCTGGTGCTTCTGGAAGCCAGACAGACTCCAAGGACCCAGCAATGTCTGACTGTACCTCGTGGTGATGACCATTAAGCCACCAATGTGCTACAACACATTGACATCCCAGTAAAACCCCTCCAGAGTGCCAGCCTGAGTTGAAATCAATTTCAGAGTTCAAGGGTCTAGATATTTACATTTGCACTTGTTGGCTAGAACATAAGTATTCCCTCTGCCACTTCCAAATCAGGCATTTCACTGGCTGCTAAGTGTCTCTCCCTTTGAAAAAAAAAAAAAACAAAAAAACCTGCTTTCCCATTTTCCTTTTTGTGAACAGCAAATGAGAAACAATATCCCGTTCCCAAAAGGAAATTCCCCTCCGACTCAAGAGTTTCCTTTTCACCCATTTGGTCTTCTCGTTGCCTTGGGTACGCCCCCCAGCTCCCAGCCCTCTATGTCCTAGCTGCTCCTCCAAAGAAGGGGCTTTGTGGATATAAGTTGTAAGATGCTCTAATTCCGGTGGGAGCCCTCTTAGAAGTAGCCCCAGGCCAACAGGCTAGGCCTCCAGATTAGCTGGCTTGCTCAGGAATGCATACAACACCCTCCTTTGCAGTGTGTGTCATCCTTGGGGAGAGGGTGGTGGGTACTGTGCAGATGTTTGGTGTAACTCACATACTCTCAGCTCCTGATGAAATATTAGGCTCCGAAAGAGTGGAAACCTCTGAGATTTGAGCTCAGAGTTCGGAATGCTTTTGGATTATCTCCAAAACAACCCAATAGAAAAGGCACAGCTTGGATTGCAGGGACTGAAGGGCCCAACAGCCCATTACAGGAGACTTTCTGTGTGCCTGGGTGAATTTCTGAGCTCAGATACATTATGGAAAATACAAGAAACGATAAGGATCCTTCCTAGAGAGAGCTGATTTTTAAGTTTGAATTTTGTTTCCTCCAGGAAAAGCATATCATCTTCTTTCAGACATCATTTTTAAAATTTAACCCATGACTCCTACAGTCCCAGTGGAGTTTGAGGGGCCAGATAATTTCAGAGTTAAATAAGCTATAATGACTATCACATGTACCCAGCTGTAAACCTAGTATTAAAAATTATTCAGGAAAGAAGTGGCATCTCTTCCTTTTTTAATTTATAATAACCATCCAGGTGGTTTTCTAAGGCCTCCTTTGCAAATTGCTTCCAGCGACCCTTCCGGTCACAGACCACTGCACACCCACGTGGTGTCGTTCAGCATTCCCTTCAACCTGGGTGTCCCATGTTTCCACAGTGGACACAGGCTGAGGGCCTGTTTGTGTGACCTGGGGCAGCATGCATCCTAAATCATGTGCTAGCAGGGTCAGCCGGCTTAGACTGTTGGGCCTGTTAAAGTCAGCGTCTCCCAGGGAGAATACGAGGGAATGGTCAGTCATTGGTCTTGTACCTACCGTAACTCCTGTACCCCAACCCTGGCACCAAGTACCCTCGAGCATCTCACTGGCCTTTCTGGTGTCCAAATCTATTTGTAAGTCACTAATGTGGCAATGTTGACTGCATCTAAGACAAAGACTACATCTAATATAGAAGCTGCAGACAGCCTTAGGGGTAGATGCTGCAGGATTAGGAGAGCCCGTTCATCAACACTAAAATACTACCATCAGCTCTGCCTATTTATAGTTGTGGATTCCCCTCCCCCCACTTCTACTCCATACTTAAAATGTGGGTGTTAATGTATCACTCAAACCTATCACAGTGTCTGAAAGGCAGCTGACACTTAAGGAATACTTGTTAAATAAATGAAGAGAGAATGAATGAATACACTCCTCAGCTCAGGCATTATCTTTTTATGATCTATCAGGCTGGAGGAGGAGTGCTCATTTCTCTGTGCTCCCTTGGCTTCCCAGAGATAGTTCCATCCCCGTACTAAGCCAGTTATAGAAAATACCTATTTTCATACCTGTCTTCTACCATAGCCATTAGCTTCTTAAAGAGCAGGGACTATGCCTCTTATTCTCCACACGCTTAGCACCTAGCGTCTAGCCCACACATAGTAAGTCCTCAGGAAAGGTGCCTGAGGCCGGGCACGGTGGGTCATGCCTGTAATTCCAGAAACTCAGGTCTATAATTCCAGCAACTTGGGAGGCTAAGGCAGGAGGATCATTTGAGGCCAGCAGTTGGATACCAGCCTGAGCAACCTACAGTGATTTCATCTCTAGAAAAATAATAAAGAAAAACTTACTGGGGCATGGTAGGGCCCACCTGTAGTCCCAGCTCTTTGGAAGGCTAAGGCAGGAGGTTCACGTTGAGCCCAGAGCTCAAGTCTGCAGTGAGCTCTGATGGCGCTCCAGCCTAGGTGACAGAACAAGACCCTGGCTCTAAAAATAATAAAAATACAAATAAAATAATAATACATAAAAAAATGGCAGTGGACAAGAAGTCCAAAATTTTGTAGGTAGAAATTTACATAGGATCAGAACCAATGACGTTGTCTGATGGTGCTGAATTCATGATCTGGCCCTGAGCAGAGCTGGGATGTGGCGTAGAAGCTGACCAGGAATGGCTCAGAGCAGCTGGAGTTGGCAGAAGTGGGCAACTGCTGAAGTGAAGAAAAAAGCCTCTTCTGCAGGCTCTGTGGGGAACCTTGGTCAAAGGAGGTAACCTGCCAAATTCCCACTTCCCCTTCGACTAAGTGCGGTGACTGGGCCAGTCCAAGTTGAAGCAAGTGAGGAGCCTGGGGTGGAGAATTTAAAGAGGCTCTGGCTCTCAGGTACAGGCAATTGCCTAAGCCTGAAAGCAGGCTGCTGGGAAGGTGCTGAGCCACAGGGTGCTGAGCCATCTGTTCCCCCAGTCCAGGTCTTGGTTGATGATGAGTTACTGCTCTCTGTATCCTCCTGAGCACTGGTAGGATTAGCAGAATAGTCTCAGCTGAAGCCCTGGGCCTCCCTGGCCAGGTGGGTGTATGGAGCGTGAAGACTAGAGTACTCCTTGGAAGTGTCACCTTTTATCAATTGTCCCTTCTTCTCAATTCCACGTCCTATAGTGTTTCATTCCACTTCCCCTCCCCACTATGATTGCTGTTCATGCGACACATCCAGATATGACCATCTTTATTGTATCTGCCAGAATTTATAGAAAGTACTATTTTTTCTTTGTTTTGTTATTAGCCACCGTGAACTGAGACTGGAAGGAACAGTTGGCTGATACCAAAGTCAGGGCCATGGCTATAGCATCTCATCTCACTTTTCTGTATCCACACACCAAACCTTTTATAATCCAGGTTCCTAGTGACCTGGTTTAATCTGTGTGTCTGAAGCAAGCAGTACTCCTGACCTTGACCATCAGGTGCCAAAAGTAGGAGGAAGAAGGTCTTAAGGAGCTTCGTGATTCTGACCAGAGAAAATTTCCAAGGGATGAGGATGGAAGCAGAGGCATAAGACCAAAAAGTAAAAAATGTAGAGGGTTGCTCCCTCCGCTGGGTCATACGATGGCCTCACAACACTCTGCCTGGCCTTTGCCACCTCCCCTTCACACCCTGCCCCTATCTGGGGCCACACTCTGAACCAACCCTGCAAACTCAGTGCCCCAGTGCTCCCCCCGTGCTGCTGGCTTTCTCCTTCTTGCTGGAGCTCCTTCCTCTCCATTTCATACAGAGGGCGAGGTCCAGCTACCAGAACCCAATCATCATTTTTATCTCGAAAAGCAGCTCACGAGGACTTTTATAATCAGTGAAAAATGCCTGTCCCTTTGCATGTTATAAATTCAAAACACTATAGTGTCTTCTTTCCGGATATTCCCTCCTCAGCTCCTGCAAATACTCTGTAATGGTGCATAAAGACCTTCTGAAAAGGATTACTTACTTATCTGAATGATAGCTCTGAAAATACACTCTGGTGGCTGTTTTCATTATTAAACGCATTTAAATAGGGAAAAAAAAGCTACAGAAGTAAGAAATAGTTTGAAGAGCTTTGGAAGGCATTAGAAATAAAGGGGCAGGCTTAAACGAGGGAATTGTATTTGTGATTTCATTTCTTTTCGCAAAGATTCTGGCTGTAGGGCTCTTTGTGTATTTAATAACTGGCCTTCCCTTACATCAAGCAGAGCCGCTCACCAGCACTGCCTTATTAAGAGGGTTTCTGCAAGGAGAATTAGCCCTCGGACACTTGCCTGGAGGGGATGAGAAGAATTTCTTTTTTTAAACCCCAAACATGAAGCTTTGGGGCCTTCTAAATGAAATTATCTGTGTTTTTATTAACTGGGCCCCAGAGTTAAAAAGTTGGTTTTGATAAGGGCGAATGAATGAAAGAGAAAACTGCTGACATAATATTTTGGTTTCCAAACCCACTTCCACATTCTACTGTCCCTCTCAGGCCGGTGCATGACTGTGGTTTCTGTATTTACACCAGGATCCCAGATAGAAAGGTGCAGTTAATCCTGCCATCTGCTGAAATTCACCTCTGCACTTTAAGAAAACGATCATAAGGACTATTTCAAATGTATTGGTATATGTTGCTGTCTTTCTAGAAGGGTAATATAATGTGATTTACAAACAATTTAGTCTTTTCTTCTCCATTCCTATATGAGGGAAAATAGATATGACATCCAAGGACTTCTTTAGGTTTGGAAGTGAAAGACCTTCAGCTTCTCATTCTTCACCAACTTGAGGAACTCTTCTGTCCTTAATAGAACTGGGAAGGAAAGTGAGATTCACACCTGGGCTGATCCCAGGGCCCACTTCCTTTCTGTTAACCCTCACCCAGAGAGGGAAGCATGCTGTTAAGCTGCCATTGGAGCGTCCCTTTTTCGGGCAATAATTCTCCTTGAGAAACTAATGAAAACTGTGACTCCTCCTTTAAATCATGGACTCTAGATTAAAATTCCCAAGAGAAAAAAGCATAGCCCTCTTTGTGTTCAACTTGCAGTCACGTTCTTTTACAGGTAAAGAAAAGCAGGCACCCAGAAACGAATCTCTCTTCTGCAATTTTATTTATCCTGAAGGCTGACCTGCTGGGGCCTGGCCCTCTAAGTAGCAGACAGAGGCTTTTTTCTGCCTTGGTGAGTCTCAGCTTTGGTGTGCCTAAGAATCTCTGGGGAGCAGATGAAATGTAGATTTCTAAGTATCACTTCAGGGATGGTGTAAATTCAGGTGGAGCCCAAGAATATGGATTTTCAAGCAAAAGTCTTCTGAGATTTTGATGCTAGATGAGAATTTTGTGACCCACAGACCACACTTTAAAGAAAGACTGAATGTTGGGTGGTCATTCTAGAGCCATAGAAATTTTGTAAATAAAAAATGAAACTGAATAAGTAAATGAAAATGAATATAAATGTGTGTGTATTTTCACTGCTGTTCATGCTCTAGCAGAGCTGTGCTGTCCTCTTAGCTCTCGTTTTAAGGTAAAAAGCACAGGGTAATCTGTTCTAAGATGATCACGCCTTTAAAAACAGGCGATAGTGAGTGGCTTTTCCAAAACAGGATGCCTACAATAGATGGAAAGAAAACATACGTGTTCACAGTAATATAACACCCCTCTGCACAGTCTACAGAATTGTGGTCTCCAGGACCCCTGATAAGATTAGGATTTCCTGACCCTGTGGCTAGCTTTGCAAGACATTTGTCTTCTCTGTTTACTATCAAGGTTTCCAGATGTTTATTCTGCACTATTCCTACACTCCTAAGGTAACAAGGGAGAGTGCATTCGGGAGGGGGTGGAATATTAGTGGTAACTGAGGGGTCCACTGCAGGGTACAAGTCCCCACAACTCAGGCATAACTTGGTTGCTTTCTTGAGCTTTAGTTGAATGTTAACCGTGCTGTTGGCTCTGGACACTAATGAATGCCACGGAGTTCTGCATGGAGTTTCCTTCTCTGGGGTTCTTTATCCATCGCTCTTCACAAAGGACAGTAAAAACGTTTTCCAAAGTTCTTAATTTCTAACCTTGTAAAGTGTCATAGTACTTGGGATGAGAAAATGCCAGTCTATCCACAGACCCAAAAACAAGAGTGAATGATGAGGGAGAATGAGGATCGTGACCTGTGAGTCATCAAGGGCCGCATGTACTGCTAAGTGGGAATTAAGTGTCTGAATTACAATGATACTCCTTATAGAATTTCTGTTTGACCAACTCTTTGTCATATTAATACTGTCACAGTACCATGGAAATAGCTATTGAAACAGACAATCACACACACAAGCCCAGGTGCTGAACATCTGGGATGACAATAATGATAATAATGTGTAGATATGGGGGAAGAGGTAACAGGTGGTGAACATGAAGAATAACGATGGTTATGCCAAAAGCAAAGAAGCTTCCTACACAATTCTTGGGTCACTTACTTCTTTCTAGGCTAGGGCCACCAAGCCCCTCTCGTTCTGACACCTGTTACAGTTTTTGAGATGTTTTGTATTGCCAGAAGAGGAGAGCCTCCAAGATGTGGAGAATGAAAAGATATTATTATTACAGACATGAGTCTCTGAATGAAGTCGTTTGGGGGCAGTAATCTTCTTTAAAGTTCTGAGTACTTTCAGAAATAATCTATAATTGCCAGTAAGTCACCTTTTGAATTCGGTGGGGAAATGTTCTTAACGTCTTACAGACAAATGCAGAGTTTTCCTTGTCCCAAATTTGCCTGTGTGCATGAGCATATGTGTAGCTTTATCATAAACTGAAACAGTATCCAGCATGTGCAGGTGTATGGGGTAGCACCATTTTCCAAGGTTAGGTGATGGTGAATCTAGAAGGTCCCATAACTCAGTCTGCGGCAGTTCCTTCCTAATTTGCCAGAGAATTTCTGTTATTTTCAGACAGGCTATTGGTGTTACCTGGTATCTCTTGGCCTGGCTAAACCTCAGCAAAGCTGAGATCCTTTTGTTTCTCTCTCATCTCCCCTTTCCCTCTCTCCACGTTGCCTGATATCTTTTGGTTCTTAATGGATTTCAAGTCATCCCACAAAAGATTTAAACCCATAAAGGCAAATTTGCCCCACTGCATATGCCGAGAACTCAAGGAAACCCAAAGTCATAAATTCTTATGATGGTCTTCAAGACACCAGGGCAGAAGATGGTAGGGAAAATCATAAATGAGTCCAAGGATGCTGCTGAGTCCTTGGTTTCGGAGACACAACAAGAAACAAAACAAGTAAGATTTCAGATTTAAGGGAGCCAGCATCCTAACAGATAGAAAGGGGTAATAAACAGGCAAATAAGTAGGTAAATAACTTTGGATCGTGATAA
Source organism: Galagoides demidoff (assembly GCA_963574575.1). Taxonomy (NCBI): domain Eukaryota; kingdom Metazoa; phylum Chordata; class Mammalia; order Primates; family Galagidae; genus Galagoides; species Galagoides demidoff. Next base: position 12,852 of record CAUYQV010011674.1, read on the forward strand.
TTGCTGCAAAGAAAAAAAAATACAGTGAAGAGATGGAGGGGTGGCTATGGTGAAGTATTTTAGATAGAGTGTTCAGGGAAGTCCTCTCCAAAGAGACGGCATTTACCCTGAGAATTGACCAGTGAGAAGAAGCCATTTGTAGACCTAGGGCTGAGTTGAGACAAGAGAACAGCCTACATAAAAAGGGAGGATGGGAATTGCTCTGCTCCCTGCTTAGAACAAAAGAAGGCCATGGACAGAAGCAGGAGAGAAGAAAAGAGATAACCTGGGAGAGGTAGGTGGAATCCTGCAAGTCACCATGTACATTTCTATTTTATTTTAATTGCTGAGAGAAGCCACTGGAAAGTCTAAAGAAGGGACTAACATAATCCGATTTTTATTTTAAGGAAACCATATGACCTGTTATATAGAGAATGGATTATCAAAGGGAAAGAATTCAAGTTTGGGGAACAGTTTAGAGATCTGGCAGTAATCTCGATGAGCAGTGACAAAGGCTGGTGACAGAACGTGGATGAGGAGAGGACAGAGCCAGGATAGATTGTGGTGGCAGAGCCAACAGCACTATGGAGCTGGGGAAATATGGACTTAAGGATGAGCTGATCAAGTGGTTAATGCTGTTGCTATTTAACTGTGATCACGAAGACTAGGATCACACATGACTTTGGAGGGTCAAAAGTTTTGCTCTGGACATGATACATTTGAGATGCCTATTAGGCATTACAGATGCAGGAATCAGGAGGACAGAGGGTAACACCTGAGCTCAGCAGGGAGGTCAGGGCTGACGACATCCAATGGGAATCAACTCGGAGGGACTCTCATTAAAGCCATTGAGTGGGTGAGTCTCAGAAGTGAGTCATGCTAGATACATTTACAGTAGGAGGTGGGCAGGGAAGGGTCAGTCGGTGAGATGGGAGAAAAACCAGGAAGAGCAAGAGGAGACAGTCTTGGAAGCCAGGATAAGTACAGCAGGCACTTCAGATGAACGGGAAGTATGAATTTGTTAGAAATCACCTCCGCATTGGCCCCTGTGGCTGGGTCCTGCCAAGGAGAAAGATCAAAAGGCAGCTCACTCTTAGTTGAGTGAGAAAATAGCTCTCCCTCCTCTCACCTTCCTGAAAACACTCCACCCTTTTCCCTCATTGTGAAATTATCAAGAAAGAAACTCTACTTAGTAATGTAGAAAATTTGAAGATCTTTATTTGCAGGCAACAAAAGATAAGGAGCTTAAAAAAAATTCTACCCTGGGGCCAAAAGCTTTTAAGTACGCTGCTGCCTGGGCACCGTTCTTCCTATCCCACAGTCAATGTTCTTGGGGGTGCCAAAACATTGCCCCAACACCCAAATAAATATGCGAACTTTTCATTAGGAAGAGATGAACTTCATGTCAACAAGGGCTCTGCTTTATTCATTACTACTTTTATGACTTGGCAGAATTGATGAAATTAAAATTACTCACGGGCATTATATGGACACCTTCATTTGTTTCTAAGGTTAGAGAGTAAAATTAAAAAGAAAATGGTAAGGCATGTTTTAGAACAATAAACTTTATGAATGTATGTGATTTTAATACTTCTATGACATTTCTCACTTAGAGATGGTCCCAGGGTGGTTTGGGAATGTGGATTGCCCAATAGCATTCTAAGAGCTGCTTTCCAGCAGACAACAGGAGCAGACATTTTCTAGATTTTTCTCCATCTGTGAAAACAGGTATGCTGGGACAGGTTTTAAAAATGAGAAGGTCGTTTTGGAATGTGTGATGATAGCGATTGTATAGGACCAGGAGGCCCTGGGTAAAAAACAAAAGGAGAGACTTGAGAAATTTACCACCCTAAGTTTCCAAACATGGATAATACATTGAGATTTAAAAGCTAAATTGTGGGTGTTTATGAGAATCCCTAATTGTTCTGGGTAAATCCAAACTTTTCTAAACAGTAGTGGCGTTGGTCTAGCTAAATCTGTCCCTCCCCTGAAGATGGGCTATGGTCACCTAGAAAGGGCAACAGAGGCAAGACGGGTAAGTAGTTTTAGGGGCTCAGGAGGCCAAAGTAATCCTAGAGGTCAAATGCTACCATGGTTATTTCAAGTTTAGGAGGAAAGAACAGAAAAACAGCCTCAAATCTTCAAAATACTTTGTTCACATCATCTCATGGAGTGTTAGGATATGATGATTTTAAAAGTCCAAATTCCTTCATTTGCTGGTGAGAAACCGAAGTTAAGGCACTTACTCAAAATCACCCCAGGCCCCTTATGTCTGTTTGAGAGCTCTCTCTATTACACTGGGAGGCCTGATCTCTCTGGATTGTGGAGGAGCTTCCTCCTTTGGTGATTTCCCTGAATTCCTTCTTGGCTTAGAGCTCTTGAGAGTGGAAGCTTTGAACCTGAACAATAAGTGAGGATGGGGCTGGGGCCCAGGGTACTTCCCATTAACCAGGTCAGAGCAGCCAGTCTCTGTCAATCAGAGTTTGTCAGAGCCTATGTCATAGCACGTTATTAAATGCCCTGATGTTTTTGTAACCAAATAAATGCATTATGAACAGGACATTTTTTCTGCAGTTCTCTACAACATCCTGGATCTGTTCTTAGAAACAGATAAAAAGCAGTAGGGACTCTGGCCACAATAATACCAATTTATGTGTTACAAAGCCATCCGTGACCTCGGTTAATTCTCCCAAAACTTTTCCCAAGGAGAAAGCTGAGATCAGAAAGGTATACTGACTTGGTCAAGAACAGAGTTATTAACTAGATCCCAGGTCTTTTGACATCTAGTCCAGTGGTTTTTTTTTTTTTTTTCATAATATAATTGGTCTCCTTGTCTGGTATTCTGGACAGACAATGTGTGTTGTTTTTATTTGGGGAAGTAGTTTTTATATTTGGTTGGCTGGGCTGATGACAACTTTTTTTTTACTCATTGTGGTAAAAATGTATATAACACATTCATTTACCATTTTAACCTTTTTAGGTGTACAGCTCAGTGGCATTAAGTACATGGTTGAAACTTTGGAGGTAGAAAAGAATAAGAAAGTATAATAATAATTATTCCAATAAAAGTAAAATCTAATTAGTAAGCCCTTACTAAATGGTAAGCACTAAGAGCTCATCTGTAATGTCTCACTAAATTCTAAAAGTAAATCCAGCCACTCTTCTTATCTTTCTTTTTCAGATGAGGGAATAAAAGTTCAGAGAGGGTGAGTAACTTGCCTGAGGTCACACAGATGGAATGTGGCAAAGTCTGTTCACAAATCCACACAGTCAATTGAAGTGTTCATACTAATGCTTTTCTTTGAGGCCACTAAATAAAACCAGGTAAAAACTAAAGGCTTACTTCTTTTTTGGTTCCCCTGGTTTTAACCTTTGCATGTTGACTGGCACCCAAGCAACCATCCCAAGTCCCACCAGAGTCTTAGAAGAGGTACTTAAGTCAGAAAAAGGCCATAATTCTCTTGCTTCTCCCCAGTCTGAAAAATTAGATGCACTCTTTTCCGGTTGAATCTAGTAACATCTACAACTGGCCCAAGACACCTCCAATCCATTCTTATACTAAAGCAAGTTGTAAGAGAACTTCGGTTTTCTGAAAAGGGATCACAGAAAGCAGGACACACATTTATAAATGGGAAGTATCTGACTTCATTTCATAATAAATGTCACTACATAACTCAACCAACTTAATGCACCCTTTTTAATAACAGATGGGTATGGTAAGCCTAATTGTAACTTCATCAACAGGCAGTGGGTTATAGAATGGTGGAAAGATCCACACATTTATATAATTTCATATTAGCAAACTTTGTTGTTTTGACTTGAGCTGATTTAGAGCCTCCGGCTTTTTAGATGGCATATGGGAGATATGTGGAATTAAAAACAAACTTAAGGTGATTACCTCTTCTAAGCTCCCTATTTCCTTATGCCCTATTCTTTGTATATATAGTATTCATGGATGAAATATGTTTATGTTATTTTGGGATAAAGTGTTGTTTTTCTTAGTCTACCTTAACGACTACAGAGAATATTTCTAGTGATGGATACACAGTATCCCAAATTCATGTGAAATCAACTACAAAAAGGCAGTGAAATCAAATACCCTAGTCCTGCCTTATCCACTTTTTTTTTCCTGCCGTTTCAGTTAGATGCAGTCAACTGCAGTCAGAAAATAGGGGGATACAACATAATAAGATACTCTGAGAGAGAGCGCAAGGCCACATTCACATAATTTTTATTACGGTATATTGCCGTAACTGTTCTATTTTATTACTAGGTAAGGTTGTTAATCTCTTAACTGTGCCTAATTTATAAATTAAACATATCAGATTATCATAAACATATCAAATTAATTAAACATCCGTTTATAAATTAAACATTTAAACAAACATATAATTAAACATTATCAACTACCATGGCATGTATAGGTAGAAACACAGTCTAAACAGAGTTCTGTGCTCTCTGCCATTTCAGGCATCCTCTGGGGGGCTTAGAATATATTCCCCAAGGATAAGGGGGGAGTGCCTCAAACACTCTTCAGATTATGAGGTGAGTGGTCTTAAAAGCATTTTACTGTCTCTTGAATGTGGCAGACAACATTCAGAATGCTGTCAAGAGGGATGGCGAGAGCAGGAGAGTTGGTACAGAAAATAAGAAAGGAAGCCCAGAGTAGCTGAGCTCCCCCCACCCCGCCCCCTTGCCGTGCCTGGCGCATCTGCAGCCAGAGCAGCCCTCGCCTTCCAGTTGGAAGCTGCGTCCTCATGGCAGGGCACAGGAAGAAGCAGACCCTAGGAGCAGGTGAAATTAACAAAAACAAAGATTCTTGACACAGGAAACAGACTTCCAGAGCTTACAGTAAAACAACAAATGCTTTACATCTCCCATCTTGGCCTGTCGCCACAGCTGTAAAAGCCAGCCAAACTGTCCCCTGATGCCCTTGATGTGATGGTCCAGCACTGGGGATAGAGTCCTATAGTGGCGTTTTGTTGTTGCTGTTTCTTTTTATTTGGAAATAACTTCCGGAGGTGGGGAGGAGCGGACTCTGGGCCTTTCTTCCCCTTCAGATTTTCCCCTCCCCCTCTTCTCCTTTTCTGGGTTTGGTTCCCCCTTTTCTTCCCCTCTCCCCTCTCCTTCCCATTGCCCCTTTCCCCTCCCAGTCCCTTACTCCTTCGCCCTCCGCCCAGGGCAACCCCAGCAAAGAAGAGCCCTCCCAGCAGAAGTGCACCGCTGAGGGCCCCCAGAGAGCCACAGCCAAGCCAGAGATCTAGAAAAAATAGTTCTGTGCTGAGCTATAGTTGTGATTCATCTTCCATATGAAAGTGTGAGTGATTATAAATTGGTTTCATAGTAGTGCTGAGTACATTGGATATTTTTTTTTCCATTCCTGAGATATTTTACTAAGAAGAATATTTTCCAGCTCCATCCATATAAACATAAAAGAGGTAAAGTCTCCATCAACTATAGCCCAATAAAGGAGGGAAGGGAGAGGGGTGGTTTGATAGAGGGAGGGTTAATGGTGGGACCACACCTATGGAGCATATTGCAAGGGTACAAGTCAAATCTATCAAATATAGAACACAAATGTTTTAACACTGTAATTAAGTAAATAAGGTGTAGGGTGTAAGCACTGAAAATTTGTACAAATAACTCATTGAATCCCACAAAGGCATAAATGTATTCATGATATATGTATATATGACTTAATAAAAAAAAGAAATAAAAAAAATAGTTCTATGCTTCCTATGGAATCAGAAAGATCCTGAGTAACGAATGCAATCTTATTTTGTAAGAACAAATCTGGATGCATCACTTTACCAGAATCCAGGCTATACTACATGGCTATCATAATCAAAGCAGCATGGTACTGGCTTACAAATAGAGCCACAGACCTGTGGATCAGAGCAGAGAACCCATGCGTGAAACCATCCTCAGAGTACCCTCTGATCTCTGACAAACCAGACAAAAACATACACTGGGAAAAAGAATCTCTACTCAATCAGGGTTCTGGGAAAACTGGATTGCCACATGTAAAAGTCTAAAACAGGACCCACATCTCTTGTCACTCACAGAAATTAATCACAGTGGACAATAGACTTAAACCTATAACATGAAACTATAAGAGTTCTAGAAGAAAATGTTGGAAAATCTCATAGTGGCCTTGGTAAAGAATTTTTTTTTTTTTTTTTTTTGTGACACAGAGTCTCAAGCTGTTACCCTGGGTAGAGTATAGTGGCGTCACAGCTCACAGCAACCTCAAACTCTTGGGCTTAAGTGATTCTCTTCCCTCAGCCTCCCAAGTAGCTGAAACTATAGGCACCAGCCACAACACCTGGCTATTTCTATTTTTTGGTTGTAGTTGTCATTGTTGTTTGGCAGGCCTGGGCTGGATTCAAATCCACCAGCTCTGGTGTATGTGGCTGGTGCCCTAGCCGCTGAGCTATAGGCACCGAGCCCTTGGTAAAGAATTTTTAAAGAAGAACACAAAGTAGTCACAGCAACAACAGAAATAAACAAATGGGACGTGATCAAATGAAAAAGTATCTGTACAGCCAAAGACACAATCAGTAGAGCAAATAGACAACCTACAGAATGGGAGAAAATATTTGCATGCTATTCATCCGATAAAGGGCTGATAACCAGAATCTATAAAGAACTCAAGCAAATCAGCAAGAAAAGATCAAACATTAAAAAGTGGGCAGAAGAGATGAACAGAAACTTTTCAAATGAAGATAGACTAATGGCCAAAAAACACATGAAAAAATGCCCTGTGTCTCTAATCATCAGGGAAATGCAAATTAATACCACATCAAGATATCAAACTTAACTCCAGTGAGACCGGCTTATATCAAAAAGTCCCCAGGCAACGGAAGCTGGTGTGGATGTGGAGAGAAAGGAGCACTGGGCCTGACGATCGCCCGCCGTCATGAACGACACAGTAACTATCCGGACCAGGAAGTTCATGACTAACTGACTACTTCAGAGGAAACAAATGGTCATTGATGTCCTTCACCCTGAGAAGGCAACAGAAATTAGACAGAAATTAGAGAAAAACTAGCCAAGATGTACAAGACCACACCTGATGTCATCTTTGTATTTGGATTCAGAACTCACTTTGGTGGTGGGAAGACCACGGGCTTTGGCATGATTTATGATTCCTTGGATTATGCAAAGAAAAATGTACCCAAACATAGACTTGCAAGGCATGGCCTGTATGAGAAGAAAATACCTCAAGAAAGCAGTGAAAGGAACACAAGAACAGAATGAAGAAAGTCAGGGGCACCGCAAAGGCTGGCAAAAAGTGAGCTGGGGATTGGATAACAGGCAAAGGAGTAAAGACTCTACAGTGATGTTATCTGCAGCCATTGTATAGATTTTTCACAAGAGGATTAATAAAGACTTTTCATGTGAAAAAAAAAAAGAAAGGAGCACTCAGTGACCGTCGGTGGGTCGGTGGGACTGCAAACTAGTACAACTCCGATAGAAAAGTCTACGGCGATACCTCAGAAAACTAAAAGTGGCCCTACCATTTGATCTAGCCATCCCACTACTAGGTATCTACTCAAAGGAAAAAAAAACAAAAAACATTTTGGGCAGTGCCTGTGGCTCAAACCCGGAGGGCGTCAGCCCCATATGCCGGAGATGGCAGGTTCAAATCCAGCCCCAGTAAAAAAAAAAAAAAAAATTATGAGAAAGACACTTGCCCTCAAATGTTTATTGCAGCACAATTCACAGTCTCAAAAGATGTGGAAACAACCCAAATGTCCATCAGTACATGAGTGGATTAATAAAATGTGGTATATGTATATCGTGGAATACTACTAAGCCATAAAATGTAGTGATCTAGTAGTATCCTTTATAACAACCTGGATGGAGTTGGAGATCATTCTCCTAAGTGAAGCATCATAAGAATGAAGAACAAACATCACATGTTCAATACTAAATTGGAACTAGTTGATTAACTATGTGCAGATAAGGAAGAAAAACTCAGCGGAATTCTAGTAGGTGGGAGGGGGAAAGAAGAGGGTGGGCAAATTTATACCTAATGGGTATCACACACTTCCTGGGTGAAGGGCATGCTTATAACTCTGACTTAAAATATACAAAAGCAAACTATGTAACCAAAATGTGTGTACCCCCATAATACTCTGGGGGAAAAAAAGCATGTTAGAAAGAAAGAATAAAACAAGTGAAAACAATAAATAATGTAAATTAAAAAAAAAAAAAAGAAGTAACTTCAATTTTCAGAAAAGCTGCAAAGGTAATCCAGAGCGTTCCTATACATCCTCCACCAGCTTCCCTAATGGCAACATCACACACCACCGTGGCACGTTTACCAAAATGAAGAAGTTAACATTGGTGTCCTGTAATCCCATTACTGGGCATCTACCCAGAAGGAAAAGAAATCCTTTTATCATAAGGACACTTGCACTAGACTGTTTATCACAGCTCAATTTACAATTGCCAAAATGTGGAAACAGCCTAAATGCCCACCAACCCTGGAATGGATTAACAAGCTATGGTATATGTACACCATGGAATACTATTCAGCCATTTAAAAAGATGGAGACTACATCCTTTGTATTAACCTGGATGGAAGTGGAACACACTATTCTTAATAAAGCATCACAAGAATGGAAAAGCATGAATCCTATGTACTCAATTTTGATATGCGGACAATTAATGACCTAGTACATGGTGAGGGGTGGAGGAAGGTGGGAGTAGAGAAAGGGAAGGAGGTGGGGGGGTCTCAGTGTGTGACACACCTCTCGCGGGCAAGACACAATTGTAGACTGTGTTGATCAGTTTGATGGAAGTATTTCGGATTGCATGTGAAAACCCGACACTGTACCCCAGAAGTGTATTAATATACATAGTTACCCTTCAATTAAAAAAAAAAAAGACACAATTGTAAGAGGGACTTTACCTAACAAATGCAATCAGTGTAACCTAGTTCTTGGTACCTCAATGAACCCCCAACATTTAAAAAAAAAAAAAAACTATTAACTAAAGTACAGCCTTTATTTGGGTTTTATTGGGTTTTTTCCCCCACTAACTTCTTTTCACTTCTAAGACAATCTAGGACACAAACATAGTGGGGTTTTAATCACCTTATTCCCTTACTCAAAAACAAGCTCTCCATTTCTAACTAACGTAAGTGCTGTTCAGTTAATTGGTTATAGCCTGTATTTTAGAGCCTTCTGCCACTATTCAGCAACGTGGATCCTGTAAAGTTTGGCTAGAGCCAAACTGGACATGTTTGCTTTCCCTCCATATATCCTGGCCTTCCCAACATCCACAGCTTTGTCCATCGGCTCCCTCAACTTGAAATGCTTCTCCTTTGAGTCCTTGGCTCCAGATGCCAGATGTGTGCCTTCTTGCCTAAGAATTTCTGAAACTGGGCAGCACCTGTGGCTCAAAGGAGTAGGGCGCCGGCCCCCATATACAGGAGGTGGCAGGTTCAAACCTAGTCCCAGCCAAAAAAAGAATTTCTGAAACACAGCACTGGTGCATTTCTCATATGGCATACTGGGAAGGGAACCACCACACCAGGCATCAGAGCAGGGCAGAGTGAAAAGGCAAGGCCTGGGGGACCGAGGGTCAGCAGGAGGGTCCTAGCCTCTGAAAGAGGGCAGAGACTCAGTCCCTGGAGAAAAGAGGCAGGGAAGAAGGCAGGGAATTTGAAAAGAAACTCTCAGCTCTTACCCAATGATAAAACCCAATGCCATAGAATGCTTAAGGCATAACAATATATTAACGATTTGATTCTGACATAGATTGAAATTGTATCATACATGTATAAATAATATAGTAAGAGCTGGTTATTTCCTACCTATAATCCTTCCCTTACTTTCACTGGAATAAAATTTGTTTTCCCCCAAACTCTTGTTTCTAGGAAAACCTAACTCTTTGTAATCTTTAATTTTTGTGCATATTTCCTTCCCCCTCCTTACTATATTAAAGACGAAATCAGTAAATTTTTTTTAGCATAAACTTTAGGGGAAAACATAATCTTTGACTACTCTTTTATCATTTTATAACTCTCCAGTCACTTCTGTATAATTATAATAGACTTCTACATAGTTGTATACATATAATAAAAATTTCTAAAAAAAAATGAGAAACAAACTTTAACATATCCAGACATGTTTACAAAACTCAGATAATAGGAAAGAATATATGACCCTTCAAAACAGAATGCAGAGCACTGATTTTTTTTTTCCACTGAAAAAGAAAGTTATACTTTTTTATTGGTTTTCTTATGTATCTTTTAGCACTAAAAGTTAGCAAAGAAATTTAATAAAAACTGAACAGCATAAAGTAATATCATGCATTAAACCTGGGATGGGAGACTTCGTGAAGTTTCTTTACTGTCCTCCCAACAATGAGTTCTGAAACAAGCGGAGTTTAATGGAGACTCAACTATGATACAACCTGACCATAGAGCTTTTTATGAAAAAGTTTCATTCCTGTATATGACCGTGTAGCATTCGAGTCTGGAGAAACTAAGCAAGAAATGTGTGTTTAACTAAATGGGACTCTAAGGTAGACATGCAGTTTTCAAACCTTTAGTTATTTTATAAAATGTAAATATCCTCCTTTTTAAAGGCAAAGCAAAAGTTTAGAAACATTTGTTAATAAGAGCCAAATATTTACCACTTGCTGTTTTTGATAAGCCCAACACACCCCTCAACTAAAAACATAAATGTGGACTCATTTCGAGTCCACTGAACAGATATTTTTGTTTCCTGGGTTTTTGTCATTTTAGGTTATAGGCTGGATGTGACTTCAAAAATAGTTGCATTGAAAAACATTTATTTTATTTGCAAACTTAGAAGTAGTTTGCAAGTTTACAAATAAACAGAATGAACTGTTTCATCATGTTTTTTCCTTCCCTTTTTTTTTTTTCTTAAACATCATCTAATGGGAGCTACTTAGAGAATGATTCATATCTAAGGAAAATACTTGGACAGATTTATTCATATCCTTGGTTTAAAAAGGATATGAGCAGGCTAAGCATATTCTGTTGAAGAAAGGAAATATAACACACAGTTTCTTCTATATATTAACAAGTGCTTTTTATTCCCAAACCTCAACATTATCTTGTATCTTTAAGAATTAGAACACCCTCAAACCAACAGCTTTCTAGAAAGTCACAGCCACATTTTAATTGCCAAAGACAAAACCTGATGGCAGTTTCATGCAACTACAGAGGAAGGTTGAACACTTCCAAGAACACACGCACACCAAGAAATAGTATCCTTGATCTTCCTGATTGCCATTCCCAGGCTCACAGTGGGACTGACAGCCCCTCCCAGGGACAGTAAGCATCTGAGAATTTTTTGAAGGGGCCTATGTTTTGGATTTGTTTCGAGTGGTTTGTTTAGGGGAAGGCAGAACTTTCTACACTATTCCAACAGTCCTGGTTTTACCCTTCATGCAAAAAGTGGATCCTCAAATCTTGCTGGTGACTGCTTCAATCCAAGCAAAATTAGTGATGAGTAAACCCCAATACTATCAAATCATCAGGGGAATCGTGTTGAGTTTGTTGAAATGGGATTTGGCCTGCAATGGATCTGTTCCTTCCTGTTCCTGCTACTATCTTGTGTTTTCTCTTCTTTTTCTTTGGGTTACCACTACAACTTGGTTTTTATTTTAAATTTAATTTTTTTTTTTTTTTAAGCAAACTGACTTTGGAAAAGCTGCACCTGCATATGTAAAGGACCCATTAACACCAGGAAAGAAAAGAGATTTGGGACTGACTCAAGTCCGGGAACTACCCACTGAATCATCGCTGACACCTCCAGGGTTTCTTTGGAGGTCTCCCTTAAGAACAGGGCCCTAATCCAGCCCCGTTCAGCTTATGAGCGCTTAGATGAAGGTGGTATGGCCGCCAGCCATATTACTCATTGGGGATATTGACTCATATACATTTATAAGGGGTGGGCACAGAACACTAAATATCCCTAAGGTGTTCTGTAGCTTGATTGACGCTGCTGGGCCACAGAGTGACGGAACTCAATTTCTAATTCTGGGTATAATATGCAAGTTTCATCTTCACAACATGCGTTTCTTATTTATTATCCAAATGTTTGGCAATCACTCCTCATAACTCAACACTCACATATTTCCAAATGAGAATGGTTGCTATTTTTTTTGAGAGATGAACTGAAAAAAGACAGCAAAAAGTAGATTCTTTTTCTTTTCTCCTTTTCTTTTTTATTTTTTTTAGACAGAGTATAGTGGTATCATCATAGCTCACTGCAACCTCTATCTCCTGGGCTCAAGGAATCCTCCTGCCTCAGCCTCCTGAATTGCTGGGACTACAGGCACCCACCACCAGAACCTGAAGATTTTTTCTGTTTTTTATAGAGATGGTATCTCTTTCTTGCTCAGGCTGGTCTTAAACTTCTGAGCTAAAGAGATCTTCCTACCATCTCAGCCTCCAAAGTGTTAGGATCACATGTGTGAGCCTCTGCACCAGACCATAAAAAGTAGATCGATTCTTTAAACCATTTGATCCCACCATGGGGAGAATGACCTTTACAAAGGATTGTACATAGTTAGGGTCAGAAACAGTCTTTGTTCTTCCTGGTCCTTGAGACTTGCCTCTTAATTTTGTTTGCATAAATTAACCTCAGAAGTTAGATCCTGCCCCCAGAGTGGTACATGAGTTTGCACCAGACACCTCTGCCTTGCTTTCTACATAGAAGGAATGCAATCTTCGAATAACAGTGTTGCAGGAAGTGAATACATTTTCTATCTATTCTCTCAACTACTGTTTGCTAAGACTTACTGGTTCAAGCCATTCCCCCCCTCCCATATCCTTCCAAATTTCTCTTTCTAACCAGAAGGGAAAAAAAATTGATAGACTTTGCTTGTCTGTGTTTCCCCCCTACTTTCTTTATAAAGTTCCTAAATACATTCTTTTAAGTTTCATTTAAACTAGGGAATTTGGTAAGTTGATAGTTATAGCATGCTCACAGCTGTGGGAAAACTGACATAAAAAATAACCAGCTCAGAAAAATGGCCCATGCACAACATCTTTGGGTTTTTACGTTTTATTAGCAATTTGGACTCATTACTGTTTGGGGGAGGAAGGAAGGGAGGTAGATGTTTCTGTAAGTTGTTTCTTTAATGTATTAAGCAGAGTTTTCCAATCAGATTTAATGGAATTCTGCGTGGCCCCTTCAGCTGGGCTGCAGGAGATTTAGGCGATGTTGCCCACTGGTCCCCACTCTCCCTTGCCTCCATACCTCCCCACACCCCCTTTCCCCTCCCCCATTCTCCTTGAAATTCATTATCCCGCTGTACAGGGCAGGTAGGTATTGCACAGTGCTTCCACGGACAAATGAGATAAGCTCCTTGTCTCAACCCAATATGCTGTCTGATCTTTCTCAGCTTTTTGTCTTTTCTTAGCCTTTTGGACAAAGGCATGATTACCCCCAGCTTATAAACTACCACACTGTCACCACAGTTTTGAATTCTGACAGCCAGAAAGGGCTGGGTGACATTTAACAGCCTGAGATCACAGACTTCCCTGACATACTTAGCCAGGTCGGCCTTGCTTTCAGAACGCTCATTATTTGTACCTGTTCTGTGACCCCTGGGAGAACACACTCTCTCTAAAACTTTCTTTTCCTTCCTTTTGAGTTTTTCGGAGGTTTTACCTCCCTTCTCCTACCTGAAAGGCCTGTTCACTGTGTTATGAAAAAACACTACTGTAGACTAAAAGAATTCTGCTCCTAATCTTTTGTGTATCTTGGTGGATGTTTGGGGTATAAAAACCAACTGCATAACGAAATAATCTTCTGCAGCATACCTCAGAAAAATCACCAGTTATCACATTTGAGAAAAAGCTAAATACTTAGGCATCACATCTTCCAACTCAATTGCTACCCTTCCCTAGGAACACAGGGACTATGATGGAAAAGGGTAGGCACAAGAGGAGTCACAAGAACCAAATGGGAGAATTACTTTCACTCTGCCCTTGACCTTGGAAAAGGAAAAGCAGGGAGGGAGAGAAAAGGAGAGAGGGAAGGATAAAAGCAACTGGTAGTTTTTTTTCTCTTTCCTTAGACAAACACTATTTCAACAGTCCTACAAGGAATTGAAATAGAAAAGATTTGAAATCTAAAGTATCCAATTTCACTCGAAGAGCTGAATTAGCTCCGTGTCCCTGATTTAACACATAGGTGGGAGGAAAGAATGGGTCAGCACACTGTTCCCGACTAAGTTGATAGCTCACAGAAGAAATGATACTAGAAGCAAAGTAAGCAGAAAGGTCCTGAAGAAAGAGTTTCTAGGGTAGTACAGCTCTGAATTGAAGTCTCGGCATCGGCAGCTCCAGCATCATCTGAGAACCTGCTAGAAATGGGGATTCTTGGACCCTCAGCTCTACAAATCAGAATCTCTGGGAGGGTTGGGCCCAGAAATCTGTATAATTTTTATCCAGCTAATTCTGCGTGCTAAGTTTGAGAAGCCCTGTAAACACTCTCCCCCAAAAGAATTCAGCCTGCACTTGGGAAGGAATGGTAATTACCAAACCCTCATTAGATAAAAACAGTACCTGTATTGCTAAAGCACACACAAAAATACAAGTCAAGGTAGAGAAGAAAATGTGTATTATGAACAAATACGAGAAAAGGATAGAATAAATGAACACAAGCACACATCTATCTATCTATCATCTGCAGAGATTAGAAATAATAAATTCCTAGAATAAAATAACTACTAGAGGGTCAGTAGCAGTGGCTCACACCTATAATCCTAGCACTCTAGGAGGCCAAGGCAGGAGGATTACTTGAGGTCAGAGTCTGAGATCAGCCTGACCCAGTAGAGATCCATCTCTACTGAAAACAGAAAAATGAGACGGGTATGTGTCGGGTGCCTAAAGTCCCAGCTACTGGGGAAGCTGAGGTAGGAAGATTACTTGAGCCGAGGAGGTTGAGGTTGCTGTGACTAGGCCATGGCCCTCTACCCTAGGAGATAAGACTGTCTCAAAAAAATAAAAAAAAAGTTAAAAGAAAATAAATACTAGAAATATGTGCAGAAAGAAATCAGATCAGCACATGAAAACAGGCTTTCAGTCTCTCATATCTCAGTGTAGAAACAAGAGGCAGTTGTAAATGGAAAATATAAAAATGGAATCTTAAACCAGAGATTTACAGTCCCATCTTGCCTCAGAGAATTCTTCAGCCTTCACTCACTCAGGGAGAGTATTCCTCCTGGGAATATATCTACTCTATTACACACCTAAGAAGGGGATTTTAGTATTAGGAGAAACTTTGGTCTTTCAGAATGCCACCCTTATCATATACCTCCTCTGTAGCTGTCAGTGAGTTCTGAATAGCAAACCCAATAGTGAAGCAAAATGGGCAGGTAATGGCTAACTTGGAAAGGAAAGGCTCTTTTCATTATATTCATGGAGAGACGCAGGGACGGAGCTTGTCCAGGGTGCAAGGCCGGACATTTCCAGCATATTCTCAGTCATCTCCTCAGGGTTGTTGTGTGGGGGTCTGCGTGTCGGAAGGAGGTGGAGTTGAGGGCTGAGGCAGGGCACCCATTATCTGTAGGTAAGTGTTCAAATCAAACTTCTCAGAGAGAGATGACAAGTTAGCTTTATGGTTTGGCCCTCAAAGACTTACAGTGGGGAGCGAAAATCAACAGCCCTGCTCGACGCAGGTTTGAGCGAGCCAAGTTTAACCACCACCATTTCCTGCCGGGCGAGGAGGAGAGCACGCTTCGCCAACATCACATTGAGAAGCCCTGGAGCAGCATAAAGTACAGTGCCCAGCTGGGGTGAAGCCACCTAGTGACGTCACTCCCCATTAGACCCTGGTAGGTACTCAGAGGTCACTGCCTCATAAAAGCTCAGGCCCCTTGGACATCTTGCCCAAACCACGTCAGCTTTTCTCTCGCCTTTTAAATCAAAGCGTTGGTGGCTGACCCCGGGTGATAAGGTGCTATTTCAACCCACTCGATTGTCAAAGGAACGACCTGACTTTTCTTCTGCTTGCTTCCTTTTGTCTCCCTTTGTAGGGATTCTGCAAAGTTCTCTGGATGATCAGGTCCAGGCAGCTGGAAGAGCAGCATGTTTTTTTGCTGTTCACTTTGTGGGCAACCTCTTTGTTCTCAGGGGGGCTAGCATGCTCAGACCTAAGACAAAACATACTCCTAGGAAACCAGTCCAGACAAAGAACGGTGCTCCCTATGACATGAGGTTTCTGCCCAGCTATAGCACGTCAGTTGCCTTCACAGCTGGTGTGTTTGCCAGATTGTTATAGGAAAAACAGTTGTCATTTATGTTTACAACCTGTCTGCAACTTTCATGTTAAATCCTCATTATCTTCCCTTTGACAGTAATGTATATTAGATTTCAACCTTTTTGTAAATACAAGGGAAGGACGCCCTCCACTCAAGTGAAGGAGCATCCTGAAAGGCTCAAAAAAAGTCAGAATAGACCTTAAAAGTTAATCAGCTGTTGCTTACTTGACAGAAAAATGAAATCCTGAAAGTATCAGAGCTTTCCTGAATTTTATGACTCTGTTTAAGAGAGGGAGTTTGGGCTCAGCGCCTGTAGCTCAAGTGGCTAAGGCGCTAGCCACATATACCAGACCTGGAGGGTTCAAATCCAGCCTGAGCCTGCCAAAAAACAATGACAACTACAGCCAAAAAATAGCTGGGTGTTGTGGCAGGCGCCTGTAGTCCCAGCTACTTGGGAGGCTGAGGCAAGAGAATCGCTTAAGCCAGGAGTTGGAGGTTGCTGTGAGCTGTGTTGCCACAGTACTCTACCTAGGGCAATACCTTGAGGGTCTGTCTCAAAGGAAAAAAAAAAAAAAGAGAGCGGGAGTTTTATTTAGAAAGGTTAGCCTTTAAACCCAGTGAGTAAATTATGTTAGCAGACATGCAAGTAGCCTATAGAAAAATAGATGCTGGGTTGAAAAATTTTGATTTTGTGTAGAAAGAGGAAGAAGCAGATTCCTCCTAGACATGCTGACTTGGGACTGGGCTTCATGGGAACCAGAGAGGTGGGGAGGAAGGGTAGAGACACGAAAGGGAGAATATTTATGGGGAAATCTTGATCCCCATTCATTCTATAAACGCAAGAAACACTGAGCGTCCAGCACGAGCGATACACGTGAGTGACGAACACCTGAGATGTGGTACATGCTAGGGGAGGATGGCAGGCTGTACAGGGCACAGCAACCAGAAATGGGGTCAAGGAGGAAGGACGAGATTGAAGACTTTACTGAACAGTAACATCTGAACTAGGGTTTGAAGGCCAGGAAAAAAAATACCAGAAGCAGGAGACAGTCAGCGCCTTGGAGCAAGGGCCATGTTTTCATTCCCCTCACCCTTTCATACCCAGGAAAGAAGCTCAATTAGTACTCAGTGAATGAATGTTGAGATTTGCTGAAAACTGACCTGAAGATGATAAGGAATTGCCCCAGTGGTTGAAATAGTCAACGCTTGGAAAGCAGTGGAGACCGGCTAAGGGAAACCTTGTGGGGAGAGAGAAGGGACATGGAAGCTGGGATTAGAATGTAAAAAAACCTCATATGCAGGATCAAGGAGGGCGAGTTTCTCCTCTGGAATCTAGTACTTTCCAGAGGGGGTTATGGAGAACGTAAGTACAGAACGTTGATGTAAGAAGAAGAATGAGAAGAAGAAAGGGAGGGGGAAGGAGAAAAAGAGGAGACACAATTCCATATTTAAATAAATTTAGGGAACATTAGTTTAAACGAAGTTCTCTAGCCTTTTTTACTATAAGATTTCTTGATTTTTTAATGAGACAATATTTTACCTCCAAGTCAGCGTGGGCGCTGTTGGGTGGCAGAATTTATTTCTGTTTGTAATTTTGCATTTGTTTGAGTGATCATGTTTCTCTCCATTCTCAAGTAGATTCTCATCTCGGAGAGAGCAATGACTAACCCTGTTTTTGCTCACCATTGTATCCCCTCCAAATAACAGAATGCTTAAGTGCTTAAAAAAAAAAATCGTTGAATAAATAAATGATAGTTTGGCTAGGTATAGAATTTAGGTTCAAAATAATCTCCCCTCAGTTATTTGAGAATAGTTGTTCTTTGATTTCTAGCAACTAGTTTTGCTGATGAGACATTTGAGGCCATCCTGAATCCAATTTTTTTTATTGGTAACCTGTCTTATTTTCTTTTTCAAGACCTTAAAGAATTTTCTCTATTTTTACACAGAAGCTGTCAGTGATAATAGCTATGCTTTTCTATATGTAGCACATTTTTAGCCTTATGATGAGGCCAAAACAATCCCATCATTTACGGAGGGAAAGGAAGCATGCTAATAATCTCAAGTCATTTGAATGAAGTTTTTAAATAAATTTTTGTCTCAAGGTCACTCCTGGCTGAGAAGCCTGAGGAAGCACCCACTTGCTCCTAATGTTTTGGGCATCAGTTTCTTCTATCTTTTCTTTGCTATTCTGACTACGTCTTCTAGAAAACTCTCGAAGATTCTGATCCGGCAATG
>CAUYQV010011677.1:0-10856 GCA_963574575.1 Galagoides demidoff
AAGGTGGCGGGTTCAAATCCCCAGCCCGGCCCGGCAAACAACAACAATGATGGCTGCAACCAAAAAATGGCCGGGCGCTGTGGCAGGCGCCTGTGGTCCCAGCTACTTGGGAGGCGGAGGCAGGAGACTTGCTTGAGCCCAAGAGTTGGAGGTTGCTCTGAGCTGTGATGCCATGACACTCTACCCAGGGGGACAGCTTGAGGTTCTGTCTCAAAAAAAAAAAAAAGAAAAAGAAATTTTTTTTTTAAATTATATGTCTATTTCCATGAACCAACAGATACTTTTAATTCTGATCCTTTTTTTTTTTTCTGGTCCATTTTTTTTATTGCCATTGCAGAGCACCAATGAACTGTGACTTAGTTTATAAAACACTGATCTGGCCCTGCCTTTTCCCTCAAACTCTAACTCCTAACTCTGTACTGAGCTCCCTCAGAACTAAATAAAATGACCTACACCAGGAGAACCTCTGTAGCAGACCATATAGCTCATGGCAAGGAAAAGCAAGAGCTAAGCTCGGAACACTAGGTAATCATAAGAAACACCGGTAGCATCTTGGTGATAAGGGGATGGGTAAAGGATTCAGTTCTCCTTAGCATAAGACCACACAAGACGAGAATCAGTGCTTAGCAAACTCTACACATGTGATGCAAAAAAGCCACAAGCTCACTTCTATAAGCAGCTGCAGAAGGCAGTCGGGGAGAGCTCACTCTTTCGCAGACTCACTAAGGCTGACTCTTCTGCTTCTCCTGCCTGCAGGGCCTCTAACAAGACTGCATCTCTCCCTCAAATACTGTTTCTCTCTCTCTCTTTCTCTCTCCCTTCTGCTAAGGTGAATAGTCCTCAGGCACCTAAGGGTAATTGTTCCAGAGCTAGATCGCACAGCAGCCCACATCCAGACGATACCTAAGCTGGGCCGGAGACCTGGCCAGTCCCGGCCCAGCAAGTGGCACACAGATGGGACCCAACAAACCTCCGTTGGAAATATTTTTCCCAGCACTTCTCAGGACTTGTCCCTTTCTTCAAGAGGCCTCCTCTGACAACCCCATGTCTAATAACCCTTCTCTCCATTTCAGTATCATTTCCTATTTCTCATCTTGCTTTAGTTTTCTCTACGTTCTTATTACTGATTTGCATAATGTTCCACTGTTTCTTCTCTAACTAGAATAAAAGCTTTGCTAGGACTGTCTTATTGACTGAGATAACCCCAGTGCTTGAACCAGGCTTCCCAATACACAGAAAAAATTCAAAAATCAGTTACTGAATGAATAAAATCTGAGCAAGAAGGTCTGAAGAAATGAATAGACTGATCTTGGTGATTTCCAAGTACCTATAAAGGTACTTGGAAAAATTATTAGTAAATATTAGTATATCATAAATTATATAATTAACTATAATCATTGATAATTATCATTTTTGATTACCTATGCCAGTGTACAGAGTGTCTTACATATGTTATTTCCACTTGTTACAATAGCTCTTTGATGTAGTTACTGTTACAGATGAAGAAATTGAAACTCAGAAAGGTCAAGTTTCGGGTACAGGGTTGATATAACAATAGTCAACAGTTACCATCTCTTGTCAGGCATTCTTCTAAGCATTTTATATGTGAGTACTGTTATTCTCTCCAATTTATAGATTGGGAAATTCAGGCACAGGGCTTGCTTAAAGGGCTTATACACAGCTCATAAGTGGTGGCAGCAGAAATCCAACTCAGACAGTCTGACACCAGAATGCCGTTCCTGGCCTGTGCGCCCTTGCTGCTCTAGGTCAGGTCCTCAGTGAGCAGCACCACTGAGGAGGTCCTTAGAAATACAGAGTCTCACTCACGCCTCAGGCCTGCATTCCAGTGAGACCCCCAAGTGATTGAAAGACACAAAAATGTTATAGAGCTCTGCTCTAAACCATGCTGCCTCTCAGGCATAAGGTGACCAGACAGTCCACTTTTGGCAGGACAGTCCTGATTTTTAACAATTTGTCCCACTTCCTGTGGCATTTTTAAAAAGTCCCAATTTTTGGAAAGAATGCATGACAAGTAGGGAACAGCAGGAGAATGGGGAGAGAATATACAGTTTTCGGCTGCTGAAAAGGTTAATGTGACTCCATTTGGGAATGAGAGGTTAATATAACTCCATTTGGGAATGAAAAGGCTAATGTGAACTCCCTACTCCCCTCCTGGGCAAGGTATCAGAAGGAGATGGCTCCCTCCCTTGCTTCTAGGCAAGGACAATTAGCTCAGGAGCCAATCTGTCTGGAACAAACAAGTAGCCCCCTCCTCTCTAGAGTTAAGGTGACCAGACGTCTGCTTTTGGCAGGACAGTCCCAATTTTTAACAATTTGTCCTGCATCCTGCCACATTTTTAAAAAGCCCTGATTTTTGGAAAGAATGCACAACAAGCTAGGGAACACCGGAGAACAGGAAGGGAATATACAGTTTTCGGCTGCCATATGGCTATTTCACCGGGATATGCATTTTATATTACTTTTGTTAATTTTATAATGTTAAACTTTAATAATAACAAATAATTGTTGAGAACTGATTATCGAGAACTGTTTATCAAAGTTTGCACCGTTGTCAGCCCCCTCTCCCCCCCGCCCCCGCAATGGTGTCCCGCTTTACCAATGTTAAAATCTGGTCACCTTACTCAGGCAGGCAAGGAGGGATGGACAGAAACAATTCTATGACCTTAAGACTACACTATAAATAATATTTGAATTAGAAGTTTTAAATTCAATTTTATAGAAGTATAATAATCTGAAGTAAATCTAAAAGAATTGCTGAACTTCAGATAAATTGCTATTCACTCCAAAATATGTTTCTCTTAGGCAAGAAAAAAGATGAAGTACATTCAGAGGTTGAGAGCACCATATTTTCCTTATTCTAAGCGCATGTTTCAGCTTCAGATTTCATCAACTGCCTTCCTGCTGTGAAAGATGAGGATGTCAAAGCTGCTACCTTCCTTGCTCCTTCCTCCTCCTTTTTCTACCTCCACCTGTATCATGGCATTTCACTGTTTTTCTTCACTAAGATGTGTAACATCTCGACTTGGTTTCATTATTATAATCCCCTGAGCATTTCGATATCTTTTTGCTTACATGGGCCTTTACCACCTCCTCTCCACCTCTAAGCTCAATATTTTGATTCATTCTTTGAATGACTTTTGCTGTCGTTGTCAGGCAGCATTTTTTAAAGGGATCATCGGTACCATTTTCATAAATAATTTCATCTTTAAGAAGGTTTACCTATTTCCTTTATAAATGAACTAAAATGTAGCTAACTCTATTATTTGGGGGTTGCACATTCCTTCAGAACTCAGTAGACTTTGCTCCTTTGTCTCCCTTGTGTCCCAGAGTCAAATGCTGGGGAGAAGTCTGAGGCCATTCCACTCATTGACCTCTTCCAAATCCATTACTTTGGCCCAGAAGTGCTTCATTTTGTTTTTAATCTTTACTATTTCAATATAACATAACGGAAGCAGACTATGCCTTGCTCTAGATACATTGTCTTCCCCATATGTTCATTTAGTTCTTTTTTATTTCATTTCAGGAGCCTGTCTTGAATTACTGTTCAGAACACCTCTTACATTTATCCCTTTATTCTAAGGACATATTCTTTTCTTAGGAATCCTTTGTCTACCATATAAAGCACCACCTCTGTAATTGTTTTGGTTTCTTTTTTCACATTCATTGAACTAACTTGAGCCTCTACTTCATGCTAATGATTTTTAAGCTTTGTCTGCTCTATCACTTGCCATTTGGGGGTTATTTTTTATCTATAATGGAATTGTGTTAGCTCGACAATTATTCCTTCCCTCTAATTCTATCGTTTTATCATAATACCTCTGGGCTCTTGTTTTACCTAATTCACAATCCTATTAGATTTTTCCAGAGCATGAAGTACCCTTGTAGCACATTCTTCCTTTCTTTGTGTTATGTTAATTTCAGACTCCCTTCAGCATGTAATATTCTTGTCTGTTTCCTTTTGACTATTTTATAATGGCATAGTTGCCCCATACTTCTTTTTGTCTGCCCAAACCACCAGTAATTCAGTATAGAAATCTCTTGATACCTATTCCTAAATATCTGTAACCTGGTCAGTATTTTTCCCCATCACTAAGCTACAATTTGAGGGCCAGGTGTTTATCAATTTTTTTCTGTTGAACACCTAGGAGTTGAGGAATGGGAGGGTGAACTCAAGCTGAACAAAGTCCTTGATAGGAGACACATGCTTAGCACTTAATACTATCTTTACAAGAGTGGCTGAAACATGAGCCTTGAGATTTTAATTACATTCCATACACATAACCACGTTCTTATGACAGTGGCCTCCAGAGGCCACCAGACCCCTTTTCTGATGGTTTCTGTATCATACTTTGCTGTAAAATAACCTGCTTACAAAGCTAAAGCTGGCTTGCGTTGGTCTTCTGAATTGGAGACCAGGGAATTAGTAACCCCTTCTTCTTTGAAATGTTTTCAGAGAAAACTGCCCCATAGGCAAGTACAAAGCTATCCAATCCAATCTCATCATCTCTTTGAAGAAGTATATAAAGGGTTACGTGAACACAGATCATTGTTCTCAGTAATGTCTTATCAATTTATCTTTTTCTCTGTGAAGCCCGTGATACCCACAGTGTTAATTCTTGATATTATGACATGTTTTCTTGTATCCTTACACTAAATATCCATTGTTAAGAATAAGGCCTTTGAGTCATGATTTCTGGGTTCCAAGCTCAGTTCAACTGTTTACCTTCTGTGTTACTCCAAACAAGGGAAAGCCTTTCTGAGTGTTGCTGATACCTACTTTACAGAGTTACTATGGAGATCATACAAAATAAGTTATATAAGGCACTTGGCATATGCTCACATATAGGAAGCACACAATATATCTTCACAACTATTATTTCCCTCTTAAACTGGACGGTTTAAAGAACAAATATTTATTTCTTACAGTTCTGAAAGCAAGGAGGTCCACAGTCAAGGTAGTGAGAGATTGATTGTCTGATGAGGGCTCTCTTCCTGGTTTCCAGACAGCCACCTTCTCACTGTGTCCTCACATGGTGGATAGAAAGAAGGTTTGGTTCTTTTCCTGTTCTTTTAAGATCACTATCATGGGTGTTCCACTCTGATGACCTCATCTAAACCTAATTACATCTCTAAGGCCCAACATACAAATACCATCAAATTGGCAATTCAGACTTCAACACATGAATTTTGAGGGGGACATAAATATTCAGCAACAGTGTTACACATGCTCAAGGTACCACGGAGGCAATGAGGAGGAGAGCACCTCACATACAGATTCTGTTGGGCACGTTATAATTCCAGAGGCTTTCTAGAAAAGGTGACATCTAAGCCAACTATTACTGATTAGAGAGGAGTGAGCCAGGAAAGAGAAACAAATTTCAGAGAGAGAGGACAGATTCCATTTATTCATTCATTTATTTATTCAAGAAATATAAACACCATTCATATGCCAGATCCTAGTCTAGATGTCAGGGAAGACAGCAGTGAGCAAGGAGACAAAACTTTCATCCCCCTCGTGGAGACAAACAATAAACAAACATAATATAATGGCAGATGCTATAAAGTATTAGGAGGTAAATATAAGGCAAAGGAGAGAGAGAGAATAATAGGAAGGAAGGGCTTTGTTAGATGGGATGATTAGGAAGCAACATTTGAGCAGACGCCAAAATGAAAAATGGTTAAATCCCTGATGTAAGATTGAACATGAGAAAAATTAAAAAGAAAAAAATTTAAAAACTTTTGAATTTCAGGAATCCCACCATCAGTTCAGTGCTGCTAGATTCTGGGGGAGGGGCAGATGTTGCCCATGCTGAGCAGTCGGACCTTTATCTTAGGCCATTTTAAAGCCATTGAAAGGTATTTTTTTCTTTAATTTCAGATTGATGTGAGAGTACAAATGTTTAGGTTGCATTTGTTTTTAAGGTAAAGTTCAAGCTGTGGTGAGCACTTCACCCAGGAGGTGTGCTGTATACCCTGACAATGTGCACATTAGGTGAGAACTTGCCAATCACTCTCCTTCCCCTTCCCCTCCCGCTTCCTCTTTCTCTCCTCCCTACTCCCCAGGAGACATTACATCTTTTGCATTAACTTGGATGGACTTGAAACACATTCTTCTTAGTAAAGCAACACAAGAAAGGAAAAGCAAGTATCCAATTTAATCAATAATATGAAACCAATTTATCACCAACAACATCAAAGGAAAACACCATTGAAAGGTTTTAAGCAAAGCTGATTGTGCTTCAAAAGTTTACACTAAAAACAGTGTGCAGGGTAAAACAGTCAAAGCCGGTAGTTTAAAAAAAAAAAAAAAGCCTACTGGAAGGCTGGAGAAGAAACAAAGAACTCAAAAGTTATTTAGAGGAAAAAGAAGGAGGACTAGGCAGATGAATTAGCTCAGAGTTTCAGGATCTTAACTCTGAGAATAAGTGTTTAGAGTTAGGATCTGGCCATCCTCAGAGAAAGAAATTGAGAGGAACAGGAGTACATTCTAGGTATGACTGATGAGAAGAAAACAACACAGGGGCCAAAGAGTAAATAATAAAGGGACCTTAAGATTTAAAATCTAGGAGAATTTAATTCCAAATCCTGCCAGAAGACAAATCATGATGATTAATATACAGTCTGCCTTCCAGTTCTACCTAGCACTGGCCTAAGTCTAATCTGTCTCTAAGAACTATTATTTGATTTTATTTCCAAGGAATAGAAAAGAAACAGGTGAGGAGAAACCAGGACAGCCAGAAAATGTCAAAAATCTTCCTGTAGGATCCTTTAAAGTATGTTCCTTAATTAGCATCTAATGTTTATGTGCACCATGACACCATTTTGCCATTTACCTAATGACTCCATGGTAGATTTCATTCTTCTCCAAGAGGTTCTCCATCCATTTTTTTTCTAGACAACACACTAGTAAAAAGAACCTGGGCTTTGGGTTTCAGAAGACCTGGTTTCCAGTTCTAGCTTTGCCATAGATGAGCCACATAACCTTGAGGCCAAGCCATTTCTCCCCTTTATACCTCTGTTTTCTCCCTAGGAAAGTATTGGTGGTTTCTGAAAATTAAATGAGACTATGTATGTTACAGTAACTAGTGCAGAACCTGGCACATGGAATGTCTGTTCTATATAGGTAGAAAATTGAGTTTGGGATGCATGTGGAATAGTGGAGGAGAGGAAAGTGAGAAAGGATCACAAAAAATGTATATGTCAAACTATGGCATTAATAGGGAGTCATTTAAAAATTTTAAGAAGAAAAATAACAGTCAAGTTTACTTATAGGAGACAAGCTAGAGCAAGAAAAACAGGAAACATAAGTGCTAACCCAGGCAAGAGATAATAATGAACTCAGACAGTGCCGTGGTAGCAAGGATGATTTCCTTAGACAATTAGGAAGGTGCTCAACCAGTGCCAGAAATAAAGGAAAAAGTGGACAACAGGATGACTCCCAATTTCTAGCCTGAAAAACTGGATTCATGGTCGTATTCAAAAAACAAGGAGTACAGGAGAAGAAGGAAGTGTGAACAACAAGAGAAGGAGCTCACTCAGGCACTTGCTCTTGAGTGACTTCTGTCATTCAGCAAGTATTTGTGGAGTGCCTACTATATCACAGCACAGAGCATAAAGCAACAAACACACCAAGTAACCCTGTCCCTCATAGAGTATATATCCCAGCAGGAGAGTTAACTAGAAAAAGGATTTGGGAAAGCGATCCAAGGAGAGAGAACAGACTTGAGGTTGAAAGTAACATTCCTTCAAGGAAGTAAAGGCTGTTCTGGCAGCATACAGGAGAAAGAGGCACAAGACAAGAAGAAACCTCCAGGTCCTGCAGGGCCTAGTATGTCACTTTAAAGGATGTGGGCTTTATCTTCACAGTAGCTGAAGCCGCTGGTAAGTTTCAAACAATATACTGAGATATGATCAAATTCACATTTGAAATTTTCATGCTAACTACGGAATAGAAAATGATTTGAAGATATCCACTTGCCAAAACAGAAATTCTATGGCAAAGCCCATATGCAATGTTGAATAAAACAATGCAAGTATACATACAGTTAAATACATTGATAAGCTAAAGAAGAAAGAAAGAGAACTCTCCAAAAGCCATTAAGAATAAAAATAAGCTAAAATGAGAATAGTAGGCAAACTATGAAGCCAGAGTTACCCTGGTACTAAATTTTAATGCTACAATCTAGACCTCTGGGGATTTATAGCTGTGAGAGAAAAGAAAAGCTTTAACATTGGACCCATTCTAAGGAAGACATTAAGAAATCTCTTGGAGGCCTCAATTTCATTTTTTTTTTTTAAGAGACAGAATTTCACTTTGTTGCCCTCAGTAGAGTGCTGTAGCATCACAGCTCACAGCAATCTCCAGCTCTTGGGCTTAGACGATTGTCTTGCCTCAGCCTTCCAAGTAGCTGGGACTACAGGTGCCTGCCACAATGACAGGCTATTTTTTGTTGCAGTTTGGCCAGGGCCAGATTCAAACCCACCACCCTCGGTATATGGGGCCAGCACCCTACTCACTGAGCCATGGCACTGCCCCAATTTCTATATTTTGTATACATACCTAGTAATGGAACTGATGGCTTATGTGGTAGTTCTATTTTTATTTTTTGAGGTAATCTCCATACTGTTTTCCATAGCTGTTGTAACATCTTACATACCCCTCAACAGCATACAAGAGTTCCAATTTTGCCAACACTTATCTTTTGTTCTTTTTATAATCACCAGCCTAACAGGTAGTAACTGATATCTCATTATAGTTTTGATTTGTATTTCTCTGATAATTATTGATGATGTGCACGTTTTATATGCCTGTTGGCCAATGTAAGTCATCTTATTTGAACAAATGTCTATCCAAATCCATTGCCCATTTTTCATTAGGTAATATAGTTTTTGCTATTGAGTTCCTTATATATTGTGGTTATTAGCCCCTTATCAGATGCATGGGGTTAAAATCCAAAATATACTTTCACTCATTCTATAGATTGCTTTTACACAATGTTGTTTCCTTTGCTATGCAGAGGCTTTTTAGTTGCTATCATACCACTTATCTATTTTTGTTTGTTTCAGTTGCCTGTGTTTTGGGTTTCATACCCAAGAAAACATTGCCAAGCCCAGTATCAAGAAACCTTCCCGGGCGGGGGTAATGGGTGGTGGGAGGGGGATTGGAGGGACCATTTCTGAGGTTTATCTTACAGGGGTACAAGTGAATCTCTCTAAGCGTAGAATGAGAATGTTTTAAAACAATAACTGAGAAAATGACATGAAGGCTGTGTTGATCAGTTTGATGGAAGTATTTTGGATTGCATGTGAAAACCCCACACTGTACCCCAGAAGTGCATTAATGTACATAGTTACCATTCAATTAAACAAAAAAATCTACCAGGCATTTGAAATTCTATCATTTCTATTTTTTTTTTGAGACAGTCTCGAAAAAAGAAAAAAATTAAGAAAACATCAAAATCTACCAGGCATTTGAATTTCTATCATTTCTTTCTATCTTTCTTTCTTTTTTTTTTTTTTTGAGAGAGTTTCACTATGTTGCCTGGTAGAATGCCGTGGAGTCACACAGCTCACAGCAATCTCCAACTCTTGGGCTTAAGCAATTCTCTTGCCTCAGCCCTCCAAGTAGCTGGGACTACAGACACCTGCCACAGCTATTTTTTGATTGTACTGTAGTTGTCATTGTTGTTTGGCAGGGCCGGGCTGGGTTTGAACCTGCTCCCCAGTGTATGTGGCTGGTACCCTAGCTGCTCATCTATAGATGCTGAGCCTATCATTTCTAATTTTTGTTAAAATTCTGCAAAATCAGTATTATCATTCCCATTTCACAAATCAGGAATCTGCAATTCAAAGACATTGTGTAATCTACTGAAGATCATGACTACTAAATGAGTGACTGGAGAAATGAATCCAAATCTGAGTAAGTTCAACCCTTGTGATACTCTAAGTACCTGCCAAAAGATGAAGGTCTCTAAATTTAACTGGGAGCCAGGTTTTTGGGATGTATTTTCTATTAATGATGCTCTTTAGATAAGATTAAGAAAGCATTAGAAAACCAGCTTTATTTTCTTTTTTTCTTTTGAGACAGAGTCTCACTATGCCACCCTCAGTAGAGTGCTGTGGCATCACAGGTCACAGCAATCTCAAACTCTTGGGCTCAAGTGATTCTCCTGCCTTAGCCTCCCAAGTAGCTGGGACCACAGGCACCCACCATAATGCCCAGCTATTTTTTTTTTAGAGACAGAGTTTTAGTTTGTCACCCTCAGTAGAGTGTAGTGGTGTCACAGCTCACAGCAACCTCCAGCTCTTGGGCTTAGGCAATTCTCTTGCCTCAGCCTCCCGAGTAGCTGGGACTACAGGCATTTGCCACTCTGTCCAGCTATTTTTTTGTTGCAGTTTGGCCGGGCCGGGTTCAAACTCACCACCCTTTGTATAGGGGCCAGCACCCTACTCACTGAGCCACAGGCACTGCCCTCCCGTCTATTTTTTGTTGTTGTTGTTGCAGTTGTTAGTGTTGTCTAGCTGGCCTGGGGCCAGATTTGAACCCACCAGCCCAGGTGTATGTGGCCAACACTGTAACCAGGTGCAGAGTCCCCGCTTTATTTTCTGATTATAACTTACTGGGTTGCTTAAATAAATTACTTCTATTTTAATTTTCTTTTTTTTTTTATTTCAACGCTTTATTTCAACTTATTACTTTGAAGGTTTTTTTTTAGTTTTTTTTTTTTTATTACTTCTTCCTCCTGTAGTGTTTTCTTGCCCCCCGGTGTAGTTGGGATCACAAGGTCCGGCTGTCTCGTTGTCCTGTTGTTGTTGTAGTAGAGACGGGGTCTCAC